>JAPVLO010002491.1:0-34339 GCA_027257055.1 Cephalopachus bancanus
AAAGAAATGAAGAATGAAGAAGCAGGACACTTAGAAGAACTCTGTGGGAAAAATTAATTTTGTGCCAACATTGAGTTTACTATGCATATTTTAGAGAGACATAGACTTTGATAGTATAATGGGTAATTTTATATGTCAGCTTGACTGGGCGAAGGAATGCCCAGATAGCTGATAAACATTATTTCTGAATGTGTCTGTGAGGGAGTTTTCAGAAGAGATTCACATTCAAATAAGTAGACTGAGTAAAGAAAATCCTTCCTCGCCAATATGGGCACACATCATCCAATCTTTTGAGGGTCCAAACAGAACAAAAAGGCATAGAAAGTATGATCTCTCTCTCTCTCTCCCCCCTTCAGCTGGCACAGCTCTCACCTCTTCCTGTCTCTAACATCCGAAGTCATCGTTGTTGGGCCTGAGGGACTTACATAATTGGCTCTTCTGGTTCTTAGGCTTTCAGACTTGGACTAAATTGCAACACTGAGGTTCCTGGTCCTCCAGTTTGCAGATGGCAATGGTTGGGGTTGGATTTCTCAACCTCCATAATCATGTAGCCAATTTACATATTAAATCTCTTTCTCTCTCTCTCTCTCTCTCAGGGGCCCTGACTAATACATACAGCTAAACAAGACAAAACACTGTATTGGAAAATTAGAAAATGTGCTACTTTGAGGAACTAAATTGCCCTTGCAAAAGTGTTCATTATCTTAATTAAAATAATAGACATAATCTCTATTTATAGAAAAAAGATTAGTCTTGGAGAAAAAGAATGGAGAATTCGTATATTCTTCATATGCATTATATATCTATAGAGAGAGAATGCCTTCTCTCTTTGTATGAATCAGTTTTGCATTTCTATAAAGGAATACCTCAGTCTGAGTAATTTATAAAGAAAACAGTTTTATTAGCTCACTGTTCTGCAAGACACTGCCATCTTCTTGGCTTCTGGTGAGGCCTCAGAAATGTTTTTACTCATGATGAAAAGTGAAGGGAGCCAGGCTCGGTGGCTCAGCCTGTAATCCCACGCCTTTGGGAGTCTGAGGTGAGTGGATTGCCTGAGCCTGCAGGTTTGAGACCCGCCTGGGTGGCGAGACCTCATCTCTACAATAAATCAAAAAAATCAGCCGGGCGTGGTAGCACACACCTATAATTCCGGCTACTCGGAAGGCTGAGGCAGAAGGATCACCCGAGCCCAGCAGGTCGAGGCTGTGGTGGCCGGGAGTGGCCACTGCACTCCAGTCTGGGTGACAGAGTGAGACCCCAACCCAAGAAAAAAAAAGTGAGGGGAGATGGCATGTTGCATGGTGAGAGCAGAAGAGAGAGAAGCAAGAGCTGGAAGGGAGGTGGTACCAGACTCTTTCAAACAACTAACTTTCACATGAACTAGTAGAACAAAAACTCACTCATTGCCATGAAAAGGACAGGGTATTCACGAGAAATCCACTCCATGGCCCAAGCACCTCTCACTACGCCCTACCTCCAACATTGGGAATCACATTTCAACAAGAGATTTGAAGGGGACAACTATTCAAACTATATCACTCTTCTAAACACTGTGCTAAGTTTTGAGAACAGACAAAGAATAAGATCTAAATCATGATCTCAACAAACCTGTGGTCTAAATAGGGAGATGGATATTCATCAAAGTAGGGTAAGTGCTAGATGTATGGTAAGTGCTAGGGTCGTGTCTTTCCAAAAATGGTTCAACATCGCCAATCCCATATACTTTTCTAGAACCTGAAATCGCCCATCATGAGAGAGAGCCTAACTCCCCTGCCTTTAAATCTGGGCAGGCTAGCTAGTGACTCACTTAGAGGTAAGAAAATGCAGCAGAAGTGACACTGAGTGACTTCCAAGGCTGAGTCCTGCAGGCTTCTGCCTTGTCTTCTGGAATTCTCACTACTGAAGTCTGCAGCTGCCACATAAGCAAACAGACTGTCCTGTGGATGCCATGCTATGAGAAAACCCAAACTAACCTATGCAGAGAAACCACATGGAAAGCTCTGAGACCACATTAAAAGAGAGAGATGCTTAGCAGTTAACAGATGCTCCATACTCCCTCCTTTGCAGTTCTAGCTTCAGCCACCAGTTAACTACAACCCATGAAGACAAAAAGCTAGCTGCCCAGTTGGGGCCTTCCTGACTTTCTCAACTACAGATGTCACAAGATTCAAGAAGGCTACCATTGTTAACCAGGACTAAGTTTTGTGGCAATTTACTATGCACCAAAGGTAACTGAAATGAAGTCCTTGTAGGGAGAACACCATTTGCTTTGTCCGCCAGTCATTATGAGCTCTGGTCTATAGTATGTATTTCACAAATATCTATCAAATTGGTTGAATAGAGGTAAGAGGTAGGTACATTGGTAGCATAAAGGAATTCTGAGATCAAGGCACGTGCATGGTCAGCTTCTGGTGAGGGCTCACTTGTTGGTTTGCAGAAGACTGCCTTGTCACTGTGTACTCACATGACTTTTTGTGTGCTGTTGGGAGCCAGCCGTGGAGGCCTGCCTGAGCATTAGGGATCCAGGCAGGCTGCGGACCCTGAGACCACCAGGCTGGTTCAGGAGCTGAAGGCCCATTCTCTCCTCCTTTCCTTGTTGTTTAGCATTACCCACTGGTAGAGATTTTAACGATCTAAGCATGAAGTTCTGAGAATATGACAGGCATGGCTGACTCTAGGGATCCACTGTTCCCGCTTCTCACAGACTGCAGTTTCGGCTTTAAACTTAACACAGTTCAAACTCAGATCACATTTGGGAGCCTTATAAGTGATACAAGCTTCTTTATAAGATTTAAAAAATATATTTGTAGAATTAGTATATACATTTAGAGAGCTGTTTCCAGCATGAGATGGTTATCTAGGGTTACCAGAAATGGCCCAGCACGAACTTTGGGCTGGGCCACATTCCTAAGGGCCCAGCGTCCATTTTGGGCTGGGCTGCATTCTTTTAATACGGTTCTTTAGTTATAATTAGTGTAAGTTTTTTCTACTTATAATAGAAACTGAATTCATAGAAAGTATTTTAGAATAGGTCATGCTACGTCAGGGAATTATGTTGGTCCAAGCATGATCAAACATGATACCATAAGGTTTTATAAGAACACAGCTAACTTTTGAAATTTCATTGCTCCCACCTTCTACTAATTGTGATTTTGGCTTTAGTACAATTACAGTTTGTGTTTGGGTTTTATTTCAGAAGCTTTATTGCTGATGATCAGCCTTATATATCAGGATTAGGAATTAGAAACTTTTATAGAAATTAAGATAGATACATAGGATTTTTAGAATAGCCATTTTGTTAAGAGATCATGATCAATTGTTCGTGGAAATGGCCCAGCGTGATCTTGGAACTGGGCCATATTCTTTAGGTACTGGTCTGACCTATAATTAAGAGTTTTTTATAGTACAGGTAAAGTTAGCACAGAATAAGAAGGTATTAGGATTTAAGTCAGTCATTAGGTGTTGGGTATGCATAAGTTTTAGAAGTTATTGACTACTGGTATTTTATGATATTAAAACTGTTGTATTGCTTTTGAGGAACATAAACCAAGCATAAGGAACAGTGAGATAATTTTGGGATTGTCCTTCCTCATGCTTGGGGGAAAACGCCTGGTGGGCGGGGATGCCCCCCCACCTGGCTTTGTGTTCATGTAAAACTCTTGTGATTTGATTAAGATTGTCCTTTCTCATGCTTAAGAAAAACGCCTGGTGGGTGAGGATGCCCTCCACCCACCTGGCTTTGTGTTCATGTAAAACTCTTGTGATTTGATTGGGGTTGTCCTTCCTCATTCTTAAGGAAATGCCTGGTGGGTGGGGGACGCCCCTCACCTACCTGGCTTTGTGCCCACGTGAAAGTCTTGTGATTTGACATGTGAAAATTTGGGATAAAAGACTCACATTTGTTCCCAATAAACGGCTTCTGCACTAGACAGAGTCCAGTCTCTTTCTTCCCTTCTATTCTCCTAGAATATTCGCCGACGTTGTCACATCTTCCAAGGGACCTCCTAATTCTTTTTGCAGGGGCTGGTCCCCCGCAGTGTGCATGGAGAGAAAAATGACACTGATGAAGAGGAATACTTCCCAGAGGAGGTAACAACTCAAACACATGTCAATGAATGAATCAAAATTTTTCAATGAAATAAGGAGTGGAAAGGCAATTTCCGATAGAAGGAGAGCAAATAACATGCAGAGGCATGGAACAACTTGGTAGAATTAGGGAAGCATAAGCAACTTCATATGGCTAAAAGAGGGCACATCAATGTAAATGACAGGGAATGTAGCTGGAGAGTTTGGTAGAACTGGAGCCGGAGAGGTCTTGTGTAATTAGTTAGTTACAGAGTCACTGGGGAGAGCTACTACACTCTCCCCTATTCCCAAACAGTAGGCTTTTTCAGGCCAGCCAGACCTCCCTTCACATCTTTTACTGTTCAATGAATTTTCTGGGTGCATGGGCCTCTTCTTTCCATCTTGTGTCAATGAGAGGGTGAGAACTCTGTGAAGTGACTCAGCTGTAGACACACTTTGAAAAATATGATCTTCTCCTAGGTGTAGGATTTTTCTGAAATGGCACACAGATTCCTTCAGACCTTGAATCTCCAAGTCTTTCTTGGGTGTCTAGAGAAACCTGTCATCTCCTAGAGACACAGGGGAAGAAGACACAAGGCTACATGGGCATCTACACTCTGCTTTCCCCAAGATAGTTCATCTTTTTTTCTAAGTCCAAAGAACCCTTATTTAGTCTAGCAAAGGATAGCCTGGATCTTTAGCTGATCATTCAAATGTATTGTTTGTGTACATGGGCCCCATATTTTGAAACTGAAAGTCACAAATTAATTCCTTTGCTGTGTTCTGCAATGACATCTTTAAGACAGTGGCTCTGTCAGGACAGGCTATGTTATGCTGTGAAAACAAATATCCCAACACTCTGTGGCTTAACATAGCAAATATCTACCTCTCTCCCTCATGCTACCTGGCCAGTATGGAGGGGGAGCTTTCATCTAGTCTTTCAGAAATCAAGGCAGACACTAGCTGAATCTCAACACGTGCTTCCACAGATATCCATCAGGTGAAGAGAAGATATTGGACTGTGAGTTATCTTTTAAAACTTCGGCCAGGAATAAAACACATGTCACAGCAGAGGCTGAAGAGAATGGCCTGATATAGCGGATACAGAAAAATACCCAGAAGGAAAAAGTATCCGGAGATACTGTCTTAGTCTGCTCTGGATGCTGAAAGAAAATACCACAGATTGAGTGGCTTAAACAGAAATTCGTTTCCTCATAGTTCTAGAGGCTGGAAGTCCAAGATGAAAGTGTCTTAGCAGTGCTCTTCTTGGCTTGCAGACAGCCGCCTTCTCAGTGTGTGATCACATGACCTTTTCTCGGGTGTGTGGAGAGAGAGAGCTCTCTGGCATCTCTTCTCAGAAGGACATCCCACCAGATCAGAGCCCCATCCTAAAGATCTCAATTAACCTTAATTATTTCTTTATTCCAAATGCAGTCACACTGGAGCTTAGGCTTTCAATACATGAATTTTTGGAGTAACATCATTGCAACTCTCTCTCTAAAGTCTAAACTAGCATAACATCTCTCTGTAAGAGGTTCTAATAAAGTGAATTGAAACATAATTTGACTAAATATTTGTTAAGATATGTGAATTCTTTCTATGATGATAAAGATAGAATTTATGTATGTAATATTTAATTAATGCTAAAATGCAGTCATTAAGAAAATATTTTCAGTGTTTAGGTATCCACTTTGTATAGTGAGTTGATTCTTGTTCTGACCCGCTGAGGATTCTCTAAAAATCAAATTTCCCAGCTGGTATGCTTTAATACTGGCTAAGAGTAGGGAAGTTGACATTAAGTTGGTCCCGGAGGCCACTGAGCTGCGAAGATAGATCAACTAAATCCCAATAAAAGAAAAAATAGTTTGATTTCCTCTGTTCTCTACTATAACCTAGAGTTTCCTTTTAATTTGATTAATGCATAAAATATCCCTCGTTGTCACATTATGTTATTATAAGAGTTTTTTAAATCTGAAATGCAAACTCCTACTTTAAAATAGTCTTTGTTAAGATTATAGTGTAACAACATTAAACAGATCAGAGTCAGAGATTATGATAGTTTATAAACTGATGTAATGAAATTGCAAATGAATTTCTGCAAGGTTCTTTGTTCTTATCTTTGGATCATTGTTCTCTCAAAAAATTATTTTTGAGATGGCTATTACAATATTCTAACTTTTTTTGCAGAAGTTTACACCAAACTTAAATCAAATAAAAGTGCTTCTATTTGTAAAACCTAAACATGATGTGGAATGTAGTTTGTATTTTAACAAATTCTTGTTTTTAGTATATTCAACCAAGAAAAGAGAAACAGTAACAGAAAAGAAAGGCAAGATAGAAAGAAGGAAAAGGAAAGAAGGGAGAGGGGAAGGGAAGGAGGGAAGAAAGGAAGGTCGGGAGGAAAGGAGGGAGGGAGAGAAGGATGAAGGAAGGAAAGAAGATCAAAGGAGGGAGAGAGGAAGGGAAGTCCATGTCTACAGCAGTCTGAGCCTTGATGGTATATAAGGTCTGACAATTCAGTTCACAAACTTGCCACCATGCACTTAGGTTGGTAGTGCTGTACAAAGAACTTAGTAAGGTTTCATAATGTTGGTATATCAGTGTCTCACTGTGTTTGTGTCAATGTGTGGTGGTGTTTCGCTGAGTGGCATTTATTATTGTTGTCGCATGCTTTTTGTGCCATCATGAGAATGTTGGAGCTTGAATTAGAGCAATGGATAAACATTAAATTTCTTGTTAAACTTGTCAAGAGTGGTATATTTTACTCAAAATGGCATCACAGTGGATATTGACCAAGTTATGCGTATGCGGTACAATGCCACATATGCATAACTTGGTCAAAATGCCACAGATGACTCAAAATAGAACTCTTAAAAAAATGCTCAAATAACCCATAAGGCAGAAAAAACAGAAATGAAAATCCGAAAGAATGTAAGCCCTTACATATCAATAACTGTACTAAATGTAAATGGTCAAAATATAGAGTTAAAAAGACAGAGGCTGGGCTAAATGGCTCAGTCTGTAATCCCAGCACTTTGGGAGGCCAAAGCAAGAGGATTGCCTGACCCCCAGGGTTCAAGTCAGCCTAGGCAATTGGTGAGATCTTGTCTCTACAATACATTTAAAAAAATTAACTGGGCATGGTAGCCTGCATCTGTAGTTCTGGCTACTTGGAATGCTGAGGCAGAAGGATCACCTGAGCCCAGCAGGTTGACACTGGGGTGTCCATGAGTATGCCACTGCACTCCAGACTGGGCAATGGAGTGAGACTCCAACTCAAAAACAAAATAAAATAAAATAAAAAGACAGAGACGCAGTATATTTAAAAGACACAATTATATAAGATCTACAAATATTCACAAATATTCAAATATGACAGACGGGATGAAAGAAAGACAGAATGAGACACTTATTAAAGCATAAATCAAAGAGAAGCAGAAATATCTATATTATTAGATTAAGTAATCTTCAAGGTAAAGAAAACCACCTGAAAGAAAAATTATATAATGATAAACGTAATCTGCCAAGAAGACATAGCAATCTCTTTTTTTTTTTGAGTTGGAGTCTCACTCTGTCACCCATACTGGAGTGCAGTGACTGCTCCTGGTCACCGCAGCCTCGAACTGCTGGGCTCCGGCGATCCTTCTGCCTCAGCCTTCCAAGTAGCTGGAATTACAGGCATGCGCTACCACACCAGGCTGATTGACATAGCAATCTTAAATGTGTATGCACTAAATAACATAGAGGAAAAATACATACAGAAAAACCTGAAAGAACTAAAGAAAGAAGAGAGAAATTCACACGTATAACTGGGTACTTCAACAAACTTCTCTTGACAATTAATAGAACAACCAATCAAGAAAACCAGCCAGGACACAAAAGAACTCAATGGCATCATCAATCAATAGTATCTAATGTTTGTAGAACATTCCACCCAACTGCAGCAGATCACACCCTCTATTCAAGTGCTCTTGGAAATGCACAGCACTCAATGCATACATTCAAAAAGAAGATTCTCAACTCAAATTCTAAGGTCGCACCTTAAGAAGCTAGAAAAAGGAGAATGTAATAAACCCAAAGCAAGCAGAAGGAAGAAAATAGTGAAAATAAAAGCAAGAAAAGAATGAAATTAAAAACAGAAAAACAATAGAGAAAACCAATTAAACTAGTTGGTACTTCATTAAAGTCAATAATTGACAAAAACTCTAACGAGATCAACAAGAAAAAAAGGAGAAGACACAAATTGCACATACAAACTTGACAATGTAAATGAAACAAATCAACAAGCCAAGAAATACAAACTACCACAACTGGCCTAATATTACCCAGGTAATTTGAATAATTTGCTACAACTATGAAAGAAATTGAGTTTATAATTGTAAAATTTCCAGTTTTGTAAGAAAAAGAAATTTCCAGACCCAGATGGTTTCACCAGAGAATTCTGGAAAACATTTTTTTTTTTTTTTGAGTTGGAGTCTCACTCAGTCGCCCAGACTGGAGTGCAGTGGCCGCTCCCAGCCACCGCAGCCTCAACCTGCTGGGCTCCAGCGATCCCTCCGCCTCGGTCTTCCGAGTAGCCAGAATTACAGGCATGCGCCACCACGCCTGGCTGATTTTTTTATTTACTGTAGAGATGAGGTCTCGCTGCCCAGGCGGGTCTCGAACCCGCAGATTTAGGCAATTCATTCACTTCAGTCTCCCAAAGGCGCAGGATTACAGGCTGAGCCACCAAGCCCGGCTCTGGAAAACATTTTAAAGATGAATTAATTAGTGCGCGCCTGTAGTTCCAGCTACTTAGAAGGCTGAGGCGGAAGGATTGCCGGAGCCCAGCAGGTCAAGTCTGGGCAATGGAGTGAGACTCCAACTCAAAAAAAAAAAAAGGACAAATTGATACCAATTCTACACAGTATCTTCCAGAAAATAGAACACTTCCCAAGTCATTTTAGGGAGTAGGTATTATACTGACACCAAAACTACACAAAGCGAGTACAAAAAAGAAGACTACAGGTCAATGTCCTTCACGAATATGATCACCGACATCTTTAACAAAATCGTATCAAATATAATTCAGCAAAATCACCGGGCTCGGTGGCTCAGCCTGCAATCCCATGCCTTTAGGAGGCTGAGGTGAGTGGACTGCCTGAGCCTGTGGGTTCGAGACCCGCCTGGGCAGCGAGACCTCATCTCTACAATAAAATAAAAAAATTAGCCGGGCATGGCAGCGCGTGCCTGTAATTCCGGCTACTCGAAAGGCTGAGGCAGAAGGATCGCCTGAGCCCAGCAGGTCGAGGCTGCGGTGGCTGGGAGTGGCCACTACACTCCAGTCTTAGTGACAGAGTGAGACTCCCACTCAAAAAAAAAAAATCAGCAAAATCTGGAAAGAATTATACACCATGACCAAGTAGGGTTTACTCCAGAGATATAGGCTGATTCAATTTTTAAAAAATCAATCAATGTAACCTACATCCACAAGCCACAGAAGAAAAATCACACAATTGTATGAATCTATGCAGAACAAAAAACATTTAACAAAATCATCATCTATCTATGACCAACACCCTCCCAAAAATAAGAAAATGGTAATTTCCTCATGGTGACAAGGGCCATGTATAAAAAACCATCAGCTGACATTTGACAAATAATGAAAGACTAAATGCTTTCCCCCTATGATCAGGAACAAGGCAAAATGTCTGCACTCACAGCTCTCACTCAACATGGAGCTTGACGCTCTAGCAAGTTCAACAAGGGGGAAAAAGAAAGAAATTAAAAGCATACAGACAGGAAAAGAAGAAGTAAAAGTGGCCCTAATTGCACAGCACGTTTATAGGAAATCACAAGGAGTCTAAAAAAATATCTCCTAGAAATAATAAGTGATTTGTGCAAGGTATAAGACACCAGATCAGCATATTGAAATCAACCATATTCCTATATACTAGCAATGAACACATGGACACAATACCATTTTTTGCTTGCTCAAAAAAAAAAGGAAGCCGGGCTCGGTGGCTCAGCCTGTAATCCCGTGCCTTGGGAGGCTGAGGTGAATGAATTGGCTGAGCCCGCAGGTTTGAGACCAGTCTGGGCAACTTGGCGAGACCCAGTCTCTACAATAAATCAAAAAAATTAGTCAGGCATGGTGGCACACGTCTGTGGTTCCCACTACTTGGAAGGCTGAGGTGGAAGAATTGCCAGAGCCCAGCATGTTGAGGCTGTGGTGGCCATGAGCATGCCCTTGCCCTCCAGCCTGGACAACAGAGGGAGACTCCGACTCAACAAAAACCAAGAAAACACAATGCTACGTCAAAGAAGTCAGACCCAGATGGCCTCCCCTCATGTGCCTCTAAATACATGAAATCCCCAGAACAAGCCAATCCATAGAGGCAGAAGGCAGGGGCTGGGGGGACAAGGAAAACGGGGAACAACATGGATGGTTATGGAGTTTGTTGTGGGGGATGAAAATGTTCCCAAATCAACTGTAAGTCGCCCAGTCCCACAGATACTACAGGATACCACATTGTGGGCTTCAAAGTCCCAAGAGTACTGAATTCCATCTCAATCAACTAAGAAGGCAGTGACTGAGTTCTAGGAAATCCCAACAGCATCCATTCAAGAGTGATGCTCCTTACCCCAGCGGAGGGTCATTCAATGACTGGACTGTTTTGAAACATGAGACTTCAGATGTGTATCTGTTCTTAGAAATGCTCATCAGCCCGGCAGAGATTGAAATCATTATTGTGTGGCATCCAAAATGGTTGTGTAACCCAAAGGGCACACCTTATGCCTGGAGTGGTCCCTGGCATCCTGTCTCCAAGTCGGGAGATCCATCTACATTACCTGGACAGAACCAGCCAGCCCAGCTTGCCCTCAGAGGCCCGTTTCTGGAAGGCACCAGAATACAAGAGCGAGGTTTCCGGAGCCAGTCTGGGTGTTTCCAGCTTGGCCTGCATTCTGGAAAATTCTGCGTCCTCTTCTGTCAAGGAGGAATGAAGCACATGCTCATCCTGGGTCCTGATGAGAGGGGAAAGCTGATGAGGGTGGATGCCACCATCCCACGGACACCCCACAGATAGAGGGAGGAGACACCATACCCTTCCCTTGTCCAATAGAGCAAAGCTGCACCCCTACACCCAGTCCTCAAGGCCAGAAGACCAAGTCTCTCAGAAAAAGAAATAATGAACGTTCAGGAACACGGGCACCAGCCTCCATGGCAGCGCCGCTCACAACAGCTCACAGCAGCTCACAGCGGGAGACAGGTCCTGCCACAGGTGAACAGGTGGATAAAACATGGTCTGACCCACGATAGAAAATGCTTCTGCCATAAACCGACATGCTGCCATGTGGACTTGCACTGCAATGTGGACCCACG
Source organism: Cephalopachus bancanus (assembly GCA_027257055.1). Lineage (NCBI taxonomy): Eukaryota > Metazoa > Chordata > Mammalia > Primates > Tarsiidae > Cephalopachus > Cephalopachus bancanus. The sequence goes on from JAPVLO010002491.1 coordinate 11,429, forward strand.
GGATGCAATGTGGACTTCCTTTATAGAATAATAAAACAAATATAGGACTTGTCCCTTGTTTCTGGCACAGAGATCCTAACACCCTTGGAGTTTCCTAATATAGGAGTGAGCCCCTACTGATTTCCCCTCCCTAAGCTTGTGCTCATGGGGTGTGCTGGGGTGAGGCCTTTGGACAGCCTTGGGGTGGGTGGGGCTGGTCACCAGAATTACCAAGCAATTAGAGGGTAGGAACTGCCAGCCCACTCACTGACATCCAGGAAAGTGCCGGAGATTAAGCTCTATACAAACTATTGAGGGGAGCAGTGGCTCACACCTGCCATCCCAGCACTTTGGGAGGCCAAGGTGGGAGGATGACTTGAGGCCAGGAGCTCAAGACCAGCCTGGACAACATAGCAAGACCCCCCTTTCTACAATAAATTAAAAAATTAGCCAGGTGTGATAACATGTACCTGTAGTTTCAGCTATTTGGAAGGCTGAGGCCAGGATCACTTGAACCTAGGAGTTCAAGACCAGCCTGGATAACATAGCAAGACCCTGTCTCCACAAGAAATTTTTAAAAATCAGCTGGGGGCAATAATACACACCTGTAGTCCCAGCTACTCAGGAGGCTGAAGCAGGAGGACTCCTTGAGCCCAAGAGTTCAAGACCAGATTGGGCAACGTGGCAAGACACCATCTCCACAAATTATTTTTAAATTAGTTAGGTACAAGCCAGGTGCAGTAGCTCATGCCTGTCATCCCAGCACTTTGGGTGATGGAGGTGAGAGTATTTCCTGAGCCCAGGGGTTCAAGTAGAGCCTGGGAAACTTGGCAAGACCTCATCTCTACAAAAAAAACAAAACAAAACTGGGTGTGGTGGTGTGCACCTGTAGTTCCAGCTACTTGGAAGGCTGATGTGGAAGAATCACCTAAGCCCAGCAGGTCGAGGCTGTGGTGGCAGTGAGCGTGTTCCTGCCCTCCAGCCTGAACAGTAAGACCTTGTCTCACAAAAACAAAACAAATAAGCAAACTCTTGCACAAGGAGGTGTGATGAGCTTCCCAGGTGACTACCACACCCACGTGCCAGGAGGGTGGCATGCCCATCCACAGGGACCTCACCCTGGCACCACATTACCCACATTCTACCCAAGTCCTTTATAACCAATGAGCAGCTGTGTGTGGTGTTTCCCTGAGTTCTGGGAGCCAGCCTTGAAGAATTCTGGGATCAAGGAGGAGGCTGGGGAGCCCCTGATTTACAGCCGATAGGTCATAGGGACAGGAGACCCAGGCCCCATGACCACCATCTGGAGCAGGCCACCTTGTGGGCTGAGCTCGTCACCATGGGATGTGACGTGTCTTCCAGGGAGGCAGGATCAGCAAGAAACTTGCGGGACAGCTGGTTGGTGTCTGGTTTCAGAGGCATCCTGGGTGAGGGCAGGGAGACACAGTGTGGGTTTCCCTCCCTGAAAAACAGGCAGAAGGGTAGGAACCAGGCACACCAGGCTGTGGACTGCAGCCATTTATGTGACATGCCTAGAACAGGCAAATTCACAAGCAGACGGTGTCCTGGTCAACAGGGGCTGGGGGAGGGGAGGGTTTTCTGATGGCGCGATGAAGGCCAGAACTCTCAGGATTAGCCCGGGGTAGGACAGCGGGAATGTACTGAATGCCCCTGAAATGTGCACTTTATTTATGTATTTATTTTGAGTGGGAGTCTCTGTTGCCCAGCTGGAGTACAGTGGCATGATCACAGCTACTGCAGATTCCTGGGTTCAGGTGATCCTCCTGCCTCAGCCTTCCGAGTAGCTAGAACTACAAGTGCTCACCACCATGCCTGGCTAACTTTTTTTTATTTGTAGAGACGAGGTCCCGCCAAGTTTCCCAGGCTGGTCTCAAACCCCTGGGTTCAGGCAGTCCTCTCACCTCAGCCACCCAAAGTGCTGGGATGACAGGCTGAGCTACTATGCCCAGTCATGTACTTTTCTTTTGAGTCAGTCTCCCTCTGTCACCCAGGCTGGAGCACGGGGCATGCTCACGGACACCGCAGCCTCAATCTGCTGGGCTCTGGCGATCCTTCTGCCTCACCTAGAACTACAGGCACACACTACCACTCAGCTTATTTTTTGATTTATTGTAGAGAAGAGGTCTCACCAAGTTGCCTGGGCTGGTCTCGAAGCCCTGAGCTCAGGCAATCCCATTGCTTCAGCCCCCCAAAGTGCTGGGATGGCAGGCCTGAGCCACAGCACTCAACCCCATTGTGCACTTTAAGATGGTTAATTCCACCTCCATGAAGAAAGAATGAACCTCTTCTTCTACACATCACAAACGGTCAGAATCCACTTCATGAAGTGAGGGGGGGACAAACAGAGCAAACGGTCAACACTGTCAGGCCTGTGCGGGGCAGGAGAGGTCTCTGGTCCTCAGCCTCTGTCTAAAGCCACCTCCTGGAGCCCATGGGACACCACCAGTGGGGAATGGTAACCGAGTGGGTCGACACATGCTTCCTTTACACGCGTGTGCCCTTTCTCCCATCGGGTCATCTACACCACTGCTGAAGTATGTGCCGAAGACATGACTTTATGGGATCTGCTCATTCTCCTTATGAGAAAACTGAGGCCAGGCCTGCCGGAGCTGGTGGTACAGACAGGACCAAGAGAAGGCCCGACCTCCACTTCTGTTCTTCCTTCTCAGCCTCCCCTGCTCCTCCATGGCAGGACTGTGGGGACCGGTGCTGTGGGCCCATCTCTCTCATGGCCAGACTCCTTACCACCCATAAAACATCCCCCCTTCTCTTCCCTGGCCCCACCCAGGTCACCTATCAGAGAGGTCACCAGGGCAAACTGAAATCAGCTTAGCAACAGTGACCATGCAAAACTGTTCAGAAACAGGATTAAGACAAATGATGCCTCCCAGCCAGACCACAATACTGGGTCTCATAATAGCATCAAATTCCAAAGTGTCATCCCCCATCCCATGTGATCTTTCTGGACCCAGAGAGTGACACACAAGGCAGCAGCTAGGAGGGGATGGGACACAGACCAGACCCGCCAGAAGCCGGGCAGGTTGTCATGGTCATGGCTCCTCCCTGGACCTGCCAGTGTGGACAGTCTTCTCCCACAACACCCCTGGGCATGGTCAAACCATCCCCTTCAGCCCCGTCACCAAAAGCAAATGGACAACGGCCACCGTGACACAAACAGAAGATGCAGCAATGTGCAGCTGGCCCTCTTGTGTGTGGAGACCAACTCCGTGTGGAGACCCCATGACCACCAAGTGACCAGGCCCAGGCCAGACCACCATCTGGACCCCATGGCCAACTCACAGAATCATTAGCTAAACAGATCAGGAATGGCACACTGCTGTCCACGGGCCAAGCCTATCTTTGCAATTAAGTTTTGTTAGGACACAACCATGCCCACTTACTTTGGCCACTTTTTTGCTACAGGGGAAAGGGAGACACAGATCCCGTGGCTGGCAAGCACAAATTACTCTCTGGCCTGAAGCATGACATTTTTCCCTGTTTTGTTGTTTTCCCCAAAGCTTTGGGGTGGTTTGTGACACAGCAAATATTAATCAATACACAAACCTGGCCGGGCTTGGTGGCTCAGCCTGTCATCTCAGCACTTTGGAAGGCTGAGGTGAGTGGATTGCCTGAGCCCGCGGGTTTGAGACCCACCCGGGCAACTTGGCGAGACCTTGTCTCTACAATAAAAATAAAAAATGATCCGGGCATGGTAGTGCACACTTGTAGTTCCGGCTTCCTAGAAGGCTGAGGCAGAAGGATCGCTGGAGCCCAGCAGGTTGAGGCTATGGTGGCTGGGAGCATGCCACTACACTCTAGTTGGGTGACAGAGTGAGACTCCAACTAAAAACTAGCAAACACACAAAAAATACACAAGCCTGAGTTTAACAGCTATGTATCAGCCATCTCTATCCCACAAATCAGGAAGCTGAGGGTCACGGGGTGAAGAGTCCAGTCGCTTGCCCATGGTCACACTGGGGTGAGTCCATGGGGGATCTGGCAAGGCAGGAGTTAACCCTGTGTGTCTGACATTCAAGTCCCCAGCCCCTCCATGCAGGCTGCTCCCAATGCAGTCCCCAGTTCAGTGATTCTCCATCTCCTCTCCCCTACCCTCTCCTCTCTCTCATCAATAAAAGATGGCGGGGTAAAATTTCAGGTGAATAAAAAGCTCATCTGTGTCAGGAAGAGCCACTGTAGGCTGAGGAGGCTGATGTGGAGAGATGCACTTGGTACCCAGGCTCAGGTGGGGACAGGGGTGGCAGGGCCACTTGGAGCTCCCAGAGGACAGGGGACCACTTGCAGCTTCAGCACACAGGGGTGTGGGAGTGGCTCTGGCTGGCCCCCAGGGCTGCCGATGCCCCCACAAGGAAAATTGGTGGGAAGTGTCACTGGGCATCCCACCCCCACCAGCACACGCTGTCTTCCCAGCACTCTGGGAGACCGAGGCGGGAGGACCACTTGAGCCCAGGAGTTCAAATCCAGCCTGGGCCACACCACAAGACCTCATCTCTACAAAAAAATCAAAAATAGCCGGGCATTTGATGGGGCAAGCCCCATCCCAATAGGCCAGTGGAAGGAGCAGGGGAGACAGGTATGTCAGAGATGTCACGATCCACGCATTGTGTAGGTAGTACCAACACCAGTCATGATCCCGAGTGCCACTGACATCGCAAGGTGCTTATTTCCATCTCGACTTTATGTAAGTAACTTTGCTCAATGTGCTCAGTCAAGTGAGATGTGTTAGTGCCCCCATTTCAAGGATGAGGGAATTGAGGTCGACAGGCTGGCCCCAGGTCACACAGCACAGAGCTGCTGGTTAATACAACCCCTACCTACTCAAGAGACACGCGAGCATGCTGTGAGGGGAGTGAGACCAAACAACCCCAAAACCCAAAGATTCCAGGGCAAGACCAGAGAGGAAGGGGGCCCATCCTGGCTGGCGCTGTGCTGCCTACTTGGCCACAATTCTCCAGTTGATCCATCACCTGCATGTAGAAAGAGTGACACTCCTTTCTACTGGGACAAGCCTGATGTCCGGGCTCCAGGCTTGCCCGAATCTCTCAGCAGAAGCCCTTGAAGAGCTGTAGCCTTCTGTGGACTCCTATCTCCATCCCTGCTGCCTTCACTTACTCTGAAGGGCTCCGGGAGAGTGGCGATGCAGACACAGGGTTACCGGGCAGGATTTCATGAACAGGGGAAGATCAAGGTACAGGTTACACAACCACCTTGTTAGGCCCAGAGGCTTCAGATTGGGGTGCATGGACCCAGTCCAACTGGAACCAGCTCTAATGCAGACATGTCCAACCCATGACTGGAAGGCCATAAGCGGCCTGAGACAGCTAGTCATGCATCCACACAACATCTTTCAATGTCATGTGTTTTTATCTTTTATTTTCTTTGTGACCCTGTGCGTCATTCCACTTTTGAAGTTCACCATCACGGCTTATTCCTGACATCGCTTTCTGACGGCACATCCCTTTGTGAGCCGCTGTTTTCAGTTACGAAGTGCACAGAGGACAAATTGAACAACTAATTCTGATGAGCACCTTGGGAACTAACAACTGAAACCATGTCCGTGAACTCAGGCATCAATGGATTCGTCTTACAAAAACAAGGTCAAATTTTCCACTGGTTTTATATTGCTCTCATTTTTCTAAACTTTATGATTAAAAAAAAAGCATGTCTTGCCAGGCATGGTGGCTCATGCCTGTCATCCCAGCACTTTGGGAGGCCAAGATGAATGGATAGCCTGAGCCCACAGATTCAAAACCAGCCTGGAAAACATGGCAAGACTTCATCTCTAAAATAAATTTTAAAAAACTAGCCAGGCATGGAGGCACGTGCCTGTGGTTCCAGCTATTTGGAAGGCTGAAGTGGAAGGACTTCCTGAGCCCAGCAGGTCGAGGTTGCAGTGACCTTGAGTGAGCCACTGCACTCCAGCCTGCGCAATAGAGAAAAAAAAAGAACTTTTTTTTTTTTTACATAAATGTACACACACACATACATGCACACTAACGAGATTATATAATTTATGTGCGGCCCAAGACAACTCCTCTTTGCTCAGTGTGGCCCAGGGAAGCCAAAAGGTTGGACATTCCTGGTCTAACGGGATGCAAAGTCTTTCCTGAAATTGAAGGCGCCGGAGCTCGGTGGATCAGCCTGTAATCCCACGCCTTTGGGAGGCTGAGGTGAGTGGATTGCCTGAGCCCGCGGGTTCGAGAGCCACCTAGGAAGGCGAGACCTCATCTCTGAAATAAATCAAAAAATCAGCCGGGCGTGGTAGTGCATGCCTGTAATTCTGGCTACTTGGAAGGCTGAGGCAGAAGGATCGCCGGAGCCCAGCAGGAGGCTTCGGTGGCCGGGAGCAGCCACCGCACTCCAGTCTGGGTGACAAAGTGAGACTCCAACTCAAAAAAAAAAAAAAAAAAGAAATTGAAGGCATTCCTGCCCCAGAACCAGGGAGCTGAGGGGTGAAAACCCAGGTGATGGGATACAAAACAATGGAGGCAGTTCAAACCCGGCACCTCCAGTAAGTCTCCCTTTCAACCACGGCAGAAAAAAAGAATGGTACCGCATTTTTTTTTGTGATCAACTGTACCCAGCAATGATTCCCCCACCTTTTCAATTCAGAAGCGATTTTTTTTTGAAGTACTTAACGATTTTGGTCACAGGAAATGTTCTAAAAGTCAACTGATGTACATGTTTCTTGCACAGAAGTGTGCCAAGCTGATTTAAAAAGGCCCATGAGCATACAAGTCAACTACCTTAAAATAAAATTCTTTGGGGAAAGTGACTGTATAAAATTCAAGAAAAGAAAGGAAGTATGAAAATGTCCTGAGGCTCAATCATGCATCTGCCTATGAAAGGTGGGTGTGGTATCATGGTGGCTTATGCAGCAGAAGGGAACTCAAGACTTGGGCAACAATTGCTTTCAAAGTATCAATATTTACCTCCTGGAGCCTCCGCAAATATTTATACCCAGGAAGAAAAAAATTTTAGATGTTGACTTTAAAAAACGCGGGAGAAGCCTGGGGAATGATTAATGGCAGAATCTGTAAGTGGGCAGAAAGGGGTTCGCTGCTCAATTCCCTCGGCTTTTCTGGATATGTGAATTTTTCATAAGAATATGTCGCAGATGCCTGGTTCGGTGGCTCAGCATGTAGTCCCTCACCTTGGGAGGCTGAGGTGAGTAGATTGCCTGAGCCTGTGGGTTTGAGACCCGCCTGGGCAATTTGGCGAGACCTCATCTCTACATTAAATCACAAAATTAGCCGGATGTGGTAGCACCCAGAGGGTTGAGGCTGCAGTGGCCAGAAGTGGCCACCACACTCCAGTCTGGGGGACAGAGTGAGACTCCAACTCAAAAAAAAATTACAATGTCGCAGAAAGGTGTGAGAGGGAGAAACAGGTTATGTTTTTTTTTAAATAAAGGCAGGCCGGTCTTGGTGGCTCAGCCTGTCATCCCAGTTCTTTGCGAGGCCAAGGTGACTGGATTGTCTGAGCCCGTAAGTTCAAGACCCACTTGGGCAACTTGGAGGGACCTCATCTCTACCAAAAATCAAAAATTAGCTGGACATGGTAGCACACGGCTGTAGTTACTGCTACTTGGAAGGCTGAGGCGGAAGATTGCCAGAACCCAGCAGGTGGAGGCTGAGGTGGCCGGGAACATGCCACTGTACTCCAGCCTGGGCAACAAAGTGAGATTCCAACTCAAAAAAACAAAGAAAAGCAGACAAACCAAGATTACTCTTTCATGGCTGCCCCTAGACAAGGATGGGCGTGAGGCCTTTTTAAGCAACTTTCTCCAACTGCTTTTCAGGCTCAATATGTGAGTGTGAGAGCTTCTCAAGGTATGCTCCCAGGACTCCCGAGGGCATAATCCTTCTGGAAGACTTCAGGGCATTTTTTGTGTGTGTGCCAGAGATCAGAATTTCTGGGGGATGGGCCACGAACCCCTCTGCACCCCCAGGCCTACCATTAGTGGGCTAATTCCACCTGGATGTGACTTTCTAACTCTGTCCCATCCTGTTCTGTGCAGTAACTTCCCACCATCAGATGACATCTGGCGGCCAAGGAGGGAGACCTGTCAGTCACTGCTATCACTGCCACTGTCCACAAATTGCCCACGCACTCCTGGTGGCCCACAGGCTTTTAAGAGCTTAATCTCAGCCGGGAGTGGTGACTCATGCCTGTCATTACAGCACTTTGGGAAACCAAGGTGAGAGAGGATTGCCTGAGCCTAGAAGTTCGAGACCAGCCTGGGCAACTTGGCAAGACCTCATCTCTACAATCAATCAAAAATTTGACCTGGTGTGGTGGTGCATACCTGTGGGTCCAGCTGCTTGGAAGTCTGAGGCAGGACGATTGCCTGAACACAGTAGGTCGAGGCTGCGGTAGCTGTGAGCCTTGTGCCACTGCACTCCAGTCTGGGTGAAGGAGTGAGACTCCAACTCTAAAAAACAAAAAAAGAGCTTTGCCTCCCAGGAGTGACCTGCGTGTCAGCTGGCCAATGCCTGAGCATATCCACCCAGAGTAACTGGGATGCCATCCTGAGCCCTGACTAGCCTCTGGTTGCCGGGCATGGGCATGTTCTCCACAGCCCTGTATGTCAGAAAGCCCCTCAAGGGGAGGGGAGCATTAGCACCCATGAAATGACTGTCCCTTCACCACATCTCCTGAATCTGCTTCCAACCACGGAGGCAACAAAGCACAGATCACACCCAGAAATCTGATCAGAAAGTGGCAAGATGACGCACATTCTAGCCACCGCATGGTTGCCTTTCCAGCAGGGTGACATGCGTTTAGTGGGGCAGTGTGGGTTTCAGGGCTGGGGCACCCACCACCCCAGGCTGCCTGGGGTGCAATCCCTGCTCCCCTACCTCCCTGGCTGTGTGTCCTAAGCCAAGTGGCTTCACCCCTCTGAGCTTTGGGTTCCTGACCTGGGCAAAGGGACTAAGAACTCACTGTGGCTGTCTTCTAGGGTATCTGTGAGTTGAGGAGGGATGCAAGGGGACCACAACCACTGCCGCGGCAGCTGACATCTTAAGTGTCACTCCTGGACGTCTCTGTCCCCACTCTCGGAGACAGGATGGGATCATTCTGCCAAGGATCCACTCTGAGTCTCAGGGAAAGTCCACCAAACAAACCAAACGTCTTCCAGAATTTACTTGTTTGAGTAGGAGTCTCACTCTGTCGTTCAGGCTGGTCTCGAACTCCATGGCACAATTATGGCTCACCACAGCCTCGACTTCCTGTGCTCAGTAGATCCTCCCACCACAGCCTCCTGAATAGGACAGGCAGCCAATTTCTTTATTGTTGGTAGAGACGAGGTCCAACTAGGTAGCCTAGGCTGGTCTCCAACTCCTGGGATAAAACAATTCTCCCACCTCGTCCTCCCATTTAGCTGGGACTACAGGCACATGTCACTATGCCAGGCTGAATTTTTATTTTTTGTAGAGACAAGTTCTCACCATGTTGCCCAGGCTGGTCTTGAACTCCTGGGCTCAAGTGATTCTCCCGCCTGAGTCTCCAAAAGTGTTGAGATCACAGGCATGAGCCATGGCACTCATCCCCTTCCAGAGGTTTTTAGATCCCCACTATCACCCACCACAGGAATCCTCTCTGTGTCCTGCAGCACCCAATGGCCACCACTATCACAAGCCTTATTTCTCTTCCCCTCATTGGAGTGCAAGTTCTGGGCACCAGCAACATGCAGGCAGCCCGGGTCTGGTGTTCATAAGCCAGGAGGGGTCCTAGCTGACCTCTCTTTTTTCTTTTTTCTTTCTTTTTTTAAAATTTTGAGTCAGGGTCTCACACTGTCGCCCAGGCTGGAGCACAGTGGCATGCTTGCAGCTACCGCAGCCTCGACCTGCTGGGATCAGGCAATCCTTCCACCTCTCCCTTCCATGTGGCCAGAACTACAGGTAGGCACTAGCACACCTGGCTAGTTTTTTGATATATTGCAGAGACTAGATCTCACCAAGTTGCCCAGACTGGTCTCGAACCCATGGGCTCAGGCAATCCTCTTGCCTCGGCCTCCCAAAGTGCTGGGATGACAGGCTTGAAGCTGAGCTCAATTTTATGCAACATACAGAGAAAATCAAACACACCCTAGGTCACCTATGGCTGGCAGAGAATGGTCAGCCTCTTGTGCTGGTGGACAGGTAGGGAACAGTGGCCTGATCTCAGGGATCATCCAGCTCTGGGGGGCTCCAAGCATAGCACTCAATGTGTTTACATTATTTCAGCAAGCAGTTCATCCTTCCAGCACCCCAGGTGAAGGGCTGTGCCCTGAAGAAAAAGAAGATGGGTCTTTGTTTGGTGTACCCCTCCTCCCTACCCTCCACAAACTCATGAGTCAGTGGAGACAGATATGGCCAGGAAATCTGCAGCAGGTCATTTGGACCAAATAAGCCCCTCCGGGCTCCTCCCTGGGCACACAATCCCAGTTACAGGACACATGGGTCTTCCACATCCATTTTCACCTGATCTTTCCAGTCACACTCTCCTTGTGTCCCTAAGGAGGGTCCCTGGGGCACCAGGTACTGCAGCCTCCCTGGTACATCAGCCTCCCCATAGGGGCTCCACCTTGAGTTTACAGGGCAGGAGTCCAGGATTCTGGGCAAATTAGCTCAGTCAGAATCCAAAGCAGAGCCTGGTTCCCCAGGACCCTTCCTGGCAGAAGACACACCCTCAAGCCCCACAAACCCCCAACTGAGCCTTGCTTTACACAAGTCCCCACCACTCGTGGGGGCTGGTGGGGATACCAGAACTCTAACCTGTGGGAGTCTAGCCCACAGTGGGGGACAAAAGCAAGTATGCTAAAACACTGTTTTCCTATAAAATTCCATTTACAGAAGAATCTTCCAGTCTCCCAGTCAACTCCTGGTACCTTTTTCGGCATTTCACACTTTCTCTCCCATCTTTCTCCTTGTCCCTGATGAAATATCAAATGTAATGCTGTCTTGGAATCCCTTCCCCTTTCTCTGGACTGCATTCCTCACAGGTGAGATACCCCCCACCCCCACCACTGCCCCAAGCAGGTCACCAGGTGACCTCTATATGCCGGTGGATGGACTAAGCACTGGAATAAAGAAATGAATGAATAGGAACCTCCTTGAAACTTCCCAAATATAAACAGAAATTTCCAAAACAAACCATATCTGGAGACAGCAGGCAGAAAGCTCGCCCTCCGTCCCCCCCACCCATGGGATCTAATTTGTTAAAAGAAACCGAGTGCTATATGCAGAGTCCATGAGGATGGCCTTGACAGGCAAAATCACTTATTCACAGAGTTATTTTCATATTTGTATTCCACCATCCTTCCTTGGGGGCCTGAGGAGGCACTAAGGTCACCCCCCCATTTTTCCTCCTTAGAAAACAAGGAATTTCCCACTTAATAAAGGAACCCACTGGTTTTAGAATACCTCTTGCTGAGAGTTCCAGCATTCAGACACCACTGATAATGACTGTCCAATTCCCACCAAGACAAGGGTCTCCTTCCCGCCTCCTTTAAGGACACTGTGACTTCTAGGATAAACATCCACAACAGTCATCTATCAACAACGTGATCACAACAATGCCCTGGACTCACACCCCCCCTTAACTAACCCAGAAGGCCCCAAGTCCCCTCCCCTCAGTCCAACTCAGGTCTCCAAAGGTAGTTGCCTGGAGAGGGTAAGAGAGGGTGCTTGAAACCAGAGAGGCCCACGCTGTGCCTGCATGCAGTAGGATGTCACTAATTATTATCTGATTCAAACGGGAGAGGGCCTAGGTCAAGGCTGATGTACATCCTGCTCCTTTTAGGGCACAGAACCTCCTGCCCGGTGGGCAAAGTCCCGGGTCAAAGCCCAAGTCGACATCAGACGCTGGACCCCACCGGGGAAATTACCTCTCTGCACCTCCAAGCTTAATTAGGTAACTGGCTTCAAAGATGTCACAAAAACTCTCAATTTTCCACCTTGAATTTCCTCCGCGCAGAAACCACTTTATTTTCAGACTGCCTTGGAGGACTCTCAGGACCCTGCTGGGACTGTGACCCCCCGGGGTTCCAGGTGTTTGGCTCAGAGGCCCACCAGCGGAGCCCCGCTCCTCCTCAGTTCTACCCTCCCCCGAGGGCCCCCTTAAAAGTTCAGCATTGAAACCCACCGGCACAAGCACTCACTTCCCCCTCTGGGCGCCCCCAGCCAGGCAGAAACGTGAACCTTCCCACTTGCCCACTCACTCGGGCAGGGCGCTGCGGCCATCCTCGGGCGACGAGGTCCACCGCTGACCCTGCACCCACCCCCCCACCCAGGCGGCGAGACCACGCGGGCATTGCTCCCTCTGAACTCTGGCGTCGAGGTCCAACGCTGCTCCCCACCCTCCAATCCCGGCGCGAGTTCCACAGTGGGCTCTCTACTCTCCAAACTCTGGCAGCGAGACCACCACGGATCCCGCACCCTCTGAACCCGGGCGGCGAGACCCACGGCGCCCCACCCGCCTCCGATCCCGGCGGCGAGGCCCGCCGCTGTGGTCGAACCTGCTGGGTGAGTCTGGCGGGGCACAGTGCACGGGGGGCGTCAGTGGGCGCGCTCTCTTGGATCAGCACCAGGGCTGCTGGGGAGGAGGGACGTCCGGGCGAAAGTTGCCGCGGTAACTCTAGCGCCCGGAGCGCCCGGGTGCCAGGTGCCTACATAATTCAGAGCGGCGAAGGCCGGCCTGCGCCCCAGTAGGTGAGCGGGGCAGGCAGGGGCTGGGCACCCGGCTGGGACTCCGTGCCACCCGCAAACCAGGGCGCCCGCCCCGCCAGTCGGCCGCCGCTTCCCCGAGCAGCGCGGCAGCTTGGCGCTCAGGGACCGGGGCTCCGGGCGCCGGGTGCGGGGCCTGGGTGGCCGCCCGGGTCTTCTGGGACCGGCAGCCCGCGATACCTGTCCCTGCCCCCCGCGCGCCCCCTGGCAGCCCCGCGCCGGTTCCTCGGCTGGCGAGCGGTGACCCAGGGAGCGGAGACCCAAGCCACCTGCGCGGTCCCAGGGATACGGGCAGCGCGGGAGCGCCCGAGGTCCCCGAGCGCAGGAGACAAAGGCGACGACCCTACGCTTGCGCCCACGCCGCTCCCAGCTTCCCAGACCAGCCCCTGCCCCATAAGAAGGCAGTGGGGGTAATCTACGGAGAGTTGCTCCCCCACTCGGATTCGCGCATCCCCTCCCCGGCTCCCTCCACCCACCACGGACTCAGGACCACGCTGACCCGTCAGTCGGTGCTCCAGGAATGCGGACACTCCCAAAATGCCGCCAGAGAGCCGGGTCGGGTGCTCACAGTCCCCCCCACCCCGCCCCGCACGTGACCCCCGGCCGCCGCCTCACCTGCTAGGCGCGTCAGGCGCCTCCGAGCCCTGGGAGCACCGACATCCGCGCACACCTGGCTTGGTGGCGAGTACCCGGGAGGCGCTGTGCCCGTCCCGGCCCGAGCGCGGGAGCCGCCGCCACCGTCACAGCTCAGGTGTCGGGTTAGGGGCGGGAGGGGGGCTCCGCCCTGCGTGGGCGGCGGGCACCCACCGGCGAGGGTGGGGGCGGGGCTCCCTCGCCGCCCAGAAGACTCGGCACGACCGGGTCCCGGATCCCCGCCCCGCCTCTCCTACCCGCCCCCCTCCGCGAAACGAGGCCGAAGAGAAAGTCCCTGAGTTTTGCAGAGCCGGGTTCATTACGCCGATTATCATAAACGCAGTTGGCTCCGACTGAGCGTTTTATTTTTTATTTATTTTATTTTTTATTTTTTTGAGTTGGAGTCTCACTCTGTCGCCCAGACTGGGGTGAAGTGGCCGCTCCCGGCCACCGCAACCTCCATCTGCTGGGCTCCGGCGATCCTTCCGCCTCAGCCTTACAAGTAGCTGGAACTACAGGCGTGCGCTACCACGCCGGGCTAACTTTTTGATTTATTGTAGAGATGAGGTCTCGCCTGCCCAGGCGGGTCTTGAACCCGCGGGCTCAGGCAATCCACTCACCTCAGCCTTCCAAAGGCACGGGATTACAAACTGAGCCACCGAGCCTGGCTCCGACTGAGCGTTTTAATAGGATTCCTAAATCCAAGGGCCGCAGGCTCGGCCAAACGTTTACAAACTTTGTTCCTGGGTCCCTCGCCAGCGCTGCTTGCCCGGGGCGCCTTCCGCCCAGCGTGCAAAACGTGGCCCCCCAAGCCAAGAAAACAGTGGGAGTGAGGGTGGGGAGAAGACAGTTGAATCCCAGAGGCAGAAAGGCCCATCCGGAGACGCCAGGAATTCTGTTATCTTCCAGGACCCTGGGATTGCCAGGGCTGCGGGAGCCTTTAAGAGCCTGTCCTGAGCCTCTGGGCCCAGCTCCAAGCCTTGTCGATTTCCCGCCCCCCACCCCCACCAATCGATCAAATGTGTGAGCCATCGGCTATTAACTTTTCTCAAGACCCTACTATCTCACTTATAATCTCACCCAATACACGCTGTGTGTCTCTGAGTCGCTGTGGAGGTCTCTGTGTTCTGGGTTTGCCAACATTACAGAAAGGGATTTGACCAAAATCTCAAGTTTGCAGAAATCAGGAAAGGGCGGAGACGTTTCCGGTTCCAGGAACAAACACCTGAGTCCAAGCTGCCTCCAGGGCCCTGGGGTCTCAAATAATGCAAACCCCAACCTGCGCCCCCACTGTGAAGAAAAAAATGTATTTTTAAGTCAGTTTTATTATGGGACATGCCTGAGAGGCTTGCATGGACTTGTGGCTTCAACATACCAAAGGCAAAGTTAAATATTTGCTCTAGTTAGGTTTTTTTTTCTTCCCTCCTGCTTACATAATTGACCCACATTTCAAAGAAGTCTTTAAAAGCACTTAGGTTAAAAAATAAATTGTGACCCGGCTTGGTGACTCAGCCTGTAATCCGGCGCCTTTGGGAGGCTGAGGTGAGTGGATCGCTGGAGCCCAGCAGTTCGAGGCTGCAGGTCGAGGCTGCGGGTGGCCGGGAGCAGCCACTGCACTCCAGTCTGGGTGACAGAGTGAGACTCCAACTCAAAAAAAAAAAAATTATTAAATAAATAAATAAATTGTGTTTGGAGCCTGAATATTTCAGGACACACATGAAGTAAATATTGGAACTCCTTGAGGGCAGCTGTCATACGCAAACTTCAAACTTCTTTCCTCCTCTTTCTTTTTTATTTTTATTTTTTTGAGTTGGAGTCTCACTCTGTCGCCCAGGCTGGAGTGCAGTGGCCACTCCCGACCACCGCACACAGCAGCCTCGACCTGCTGGGCTCCGGCGATCCTTCCGCCTCAGCCTTCCAAGTAGCTGGAACTACAGGCATGCGCTACCACGCCCGGCTAGTTTTTTTTTTATTATTCATTGTAGAGATGAGGTCTCACCAAGTTGCCCAGGCGGGTCTCGAACCCGCGGGCTTAGGCAGTCCACTCACCTCAGCCTCCCAAGGCGCAGGATTACAGGCTGAGCCACCGAGTCCGGCCCTCCGCTTTCTTCAGTATGAGGCTTGGTAAAATATTTGTTGAACAAATAATGGAGGCAATCAGTCAAATAATAGTAATCCCTAAAACAGGAGAAAAGGAGCCAGGCAGGATCTTGCAGGGCAAAATGACTTTGACATAAGCAGGGGAGTCCTGGGGGAAAGGGAGATCACCAGAACATTCTGATGTGCTTTGGCCAAGGGCAGACCCTTGTGGGTTGTAGGGGGTGGGGGTGGGGCCTCTACCTTCCCATGACTTCCTACCAAACCCCCCACCCCAAGAAAGCACATCACCTAATTTAAAGCAATATGTCTGCCCAGCAAACCTGGCTGAAAAACCCATTTTCAAGATATAGCCCTCTCCTGACAAGATTCCCACTCCCCCCTTCCCCCACAAACACCCCTTTCCAGATTTCTAGAATGATCACTGCCCACAGCAAGAGAGGCAGCCCGTTAGAATTCAGTGGTGAACACATTTCTGCTGTCCCCATGGAAGGTTTAAGTTTCAAGACCATTCTGGTACTTCCAAGAAATTCTTCCCTGGGGATCCAGGCCCTCCACCAACCTGTCCACCCAAGGGGGCACCCCTTGGGCCACTCGCCTCGGCATCCCAAAGTGCTGGGATGACAGGTGTGATCCACCGAGCCCAGCCATCTTGCAAAATTATTTCCAATTATTTCATGGCTGTACACATCACCAAGTACCGTGTTTTAGTTTCAGTTTAGGGAAGGGAGACTGCAGGGGGTCCTGCCCTGCAAGGGTCGGAGGTCCCTTTGAGGTGTGTCAGTGTCGGCGATTTACAAAAGAGAGAAGACACTGGAGAGAGAGAAAGGGACTGGACTCCTGCTTAGTAAGCAGAAGCCATTTAATAGGTGTAATCCCAGGGCTTTTATCCCCAAACTCTGCCAACTCATCATCACAGGAAACAAAAGGTAGCATGTGCCTTTCACATGAACAGGTCCAGGTGCACAAAGGACACCCCCCACTCTCAAGCAAATGTTTTTTTCATACATAAGGAAGAACATGAGAAAGAGCAACCACAAATTGTCTTTTTGTATCTTATGCTAGCTTAATGTTCCCCAAACCAATTTCTTATGTGCCCTTAATTGTATTACAACTACATCATCTTGAATTAACATCACTCAATGTCTAAACCCGAAACCACCATAGTGAATTATTAACTTCTACTATTCTGTACTGATTCAAACTAGTTTTTATTAAAACAATTGCTGCTATGGTTACACTCTTCTAGCACCAGCTGACCTAATTCAAACTTCACTGGCCCCCTTAAATCAAACTTAACTAACCATACTTCTATAACAAAATGGTTACTTAAATTTTCTTTAATCTATATAAATTATTCTATAAATTTCTAAAATCACATCAAGAGAAGCTGTGACTTGCACTAAGGCTCCTCAATGTGACTCAAAGTTAAACTTAAATTGTTTAAAAACAAAAACCATAAACCGTGGAAAATGGAAACAATAGACTCCCAAGTTAGCTGTGTTCGTTCCCGTTTCAGAGTCCTCTGTTAGAGCCAGCAGGAGCCTTTCCTGGTTTCTTGTGCCATGTGGAAAAAGGGGGGAGGCATCCTAGTGGTCTCGGGGTCCACGGCCCTCCCTGATTCCTAATGCTCAGTGAGCCTCCGTGGCTGGATCCCAACAAGACATCATCCCATCCTGTTTCTTGGTGACAGGACTCGCCAGGCTTTGTTTCTGTGAGCTGCCTCCCCTCCTGCCCCTGGCATGCCTCACGATGTGAGGTGAGGCTGAATGGGCTCGCAGAGAGACAGAAAGAGAGAGAGACTTTTCCATCTGATCCTCTTGTCTTTCTTCTTGTCAAACCTGTAACATGAAGCCATCAGTCACCTTATGGACGGCACACTGCACAGTGATCTCTCCAGGATTTTCTGGAAAGAGTAGCTATTTTATAGTAAACTGGAAACTGGGACACCATACCATCAGGGATGTGAGACAGAACTGCTATTTGTGTCCTGGGGACAACATTATAAATATTTTGTGGCTTAGATTCACCCAGAGGCTCATGGCCTCCGGCAGCTGTCCATGCCTCTCTCCTGTAGGGAAGCTGTGTTGCTGGAGGATGGCACTTCTCCACAGCAAGAGTCTTAGACAGAGTGACCTCACCCACTCCCTTGTCTCACAAGTGGGAATTTGCAGTCCCAGGAGGTTGGGGGGCTTGCTCAAGGACAAAGCCACATAAAGATAGGCCTGCTCAGTGAAGCCAGGTGAAGCCAGGTAAAGGCAGGTGTGCACAGGTGAAGGCAGGTGTGCACAGAGGATGCCAGGTGTACACAAGCAAAGACAGGTGATGCCAGGTGTGCACAGGTGAAGACAGATAAAGGCAGGTGTGCACAGGTAATGTCAAGTGTGCACAGATGTGCACAGGGGAAGGCAAGTATGCACAGGTGAAAGCGTGTGTGCATAGGAGAAGACAGGTGTGTCCTGGTAGAAGTGAGTGCTCTGGCCAGCAAGCCTCCCCACTCCCTGGGCCTTGCCAGAGTCTTCCATGCATTCTCCATTTTTTTCTGCTTGTTTTTCACAGCAGCAGGAGGTTCTCTCACACATCAGACATTGGACAATTCACTCATTTCTACATAATCTCATGACTTCTGGTTCAGTGTCATAAGCCCGGTGCTGTAAGTATCCCCAGATTTCACAGATCCCCCAACTGCCACGCAGAGGTGCCCTCTGTGTCTCACCTCTGGATCGGAATGTGCACTTCTATTCTCTGTTCATTTTCCATGGGTTTATTTTCCGTGAATTTTTTCAGAAAGGCCTCCTGGGTCTTTTTTTTTTCTTTTTTTTTTGAGTTGGAGTCTTACTCCATCAGACTGGAGTGCAGTGGCACACTCCCAGCCACCGCAGCCTCAACCTGCTGGGCTCTGGCGATCCTTCCGCCTCAGCCTTCCAGGTAGCCAGAACTACAGGCACGTGCTACCATGCCTGGCTAATTTTTGATTTATTGTAGAGATGATGTCTCACCAAGTGGCCCAGGCAGGTCTTGAACCCACAGACTCAGGCAATCCACTCATCTCGGCCTCCCAAACCACTGGGATTACGGGCTGAGCAACCTAGCCTGACCCTCCTGAGTCTTTGAGCAAGCATCAGAGCAGTGAAACCGGCTGTCTGGAAGCACTTGCTGGCAGACTAGAGGACAGGATGGGACAGTAGACTGGAGGGGAAGCCGCTGATGGAGGGGCTATTGGAGGAAGGCCCACGTCCAGGGGTTGTGCCTCCTCCCGGGTCTCCTGTAGGGGTGCAGAACTGTCTGTAGAATTCAGGAGTTAATGCCCCCAGGAGCCACTCCCAACCATTATGGAAGCTGAGCTGGGAGGCTGGGAGAGGGAGGTGTCTGGTTTCCACCGTGCAGGCCTGCAATCCTGCCAGGGTGCATTCTGCGGCTTCCAAGAAATACCTTACAAGCTCACAGCCAAGACTGGATAGTATCTTTTTTTTTTTGAGTCAGGATCTGGCTCTGCTGCCCAGGCTGGAGGGCAGTGGCACAATCACAGCTCACTGCAGCCTCGACCTCCCAGACTCAGGTAATCCTTCCACCTCAGCCTCTTGAATATCTGGGACTGCTAATGTGCTTCGCCATGCCCACCTGAGTCTTTAATTTTTTTGTACAGACATGGTCTCGCGGTGTTGCCCAGGCTGATCTTGAACTCCTGGGCTCAAGCAATCCTCCTACCTTGGCCCCCCAAAAATACTGGGATTATAGGCATGAGCCCCTGTGCCCAGCCCGGAAATATGTTTGATCCATCAACATTTCTTGGTTAAAAAGAAAGAAACCACTTGAAACTATTTTAATATTATTCAGTTTTGCATATCACACCAAAGCCAGCATTATGTTCACTGTGAAACAAAGTATTGCTCTCATTCGACTCAGGAACAAGAAATGTGAGCCTGCTAACATTTCCAGTACTGGTCATTTCTCTAAAGTGCTTGCCAATGCAATCAAATATGAAAATTAGGCCAGATTTGGTGGCTCAGCCTGTCATCCCAGCACTTTGGGAGGCCAAGGTGAGTGAATTGCCTGAGCCCGTGGTTCGAGAGCCGCCTGGGCAATCTTTTTTCTTTTTAGAGTTGGAGTCTCACTCTGTCACCCAGACTGGAGTGCAGTGGCCACTCCCGGCCATCACAGCCTCAATCTGCTGGGCTCCAGCAATCCTTCCACCTCAGCCTTCCAAGTAGCTGGAACTACAGGCGCGTGCTACCATGCCCGGCTAATACATTAAAGATTATTTTTTGGTCGGGCTTGGTGGCTCAGCCTGTAATCTCAGCACTTTGGGAGGCAGAGGTGATTGAATTGCCTGAGCCCGCGGGTTTGAGACCCGCCTGGGCAACTTGGCGAGACCTCATCTCTACAATAAATCAAAAATTAGCCCGGGCATGGTAGCGCGCGCCTGTAGTTCTAACTATTTGGAAGGCTGAGGCAGAAGGATTGCAGGAGCTCAGCAGGTTGACTCTGGGGTTGCTGTGAGTGTGCCACTGCATTCCATCCTGGGCAACAGAGTGAGACTCCAACTCCAAAAAGAAAGAAAGAAAGAAAACATAAAGAAAAACAACACCATTCCTGGCACCAACAGGACAAGAGGGAAAACACAAGACAAATAAAATGGGAACTTTGCCAGACTTAAAAGGAAAACAAAAACCAGCTAAAAACTCTATTAAGGACAGGACAAAAAAAGAAGAATGAACAGAAAACTCATATAGGATAGGATTAAGAACAGAGACTGTGAAGCCAAACTGCCTGGTTTCCCAAAAATACCACCTACAAATTAGACGGGTTTGCTTTTCTGTTTTTCTCAGTTTCCATACCTAAACATGGGATCAAAGCAGCACACCATTGCTGAGAGTGTCACATGAGCAAACCTATGTGATCCACTCAGAACCACACCTTGCAAGAGGCCTTCTCACTAAGTAGTGTGGACCTTGTCGCTCCAGAATAGGGAGATGCCATCATATGGATGTAACTCTCCCAGCACATCACTAAACTCTGTGCCATCCTAAAGTTTTTTGAATTGGACATGCAGTTCATCTGAAGGAATGCACATTAAAAATATATATAGGCTGGACTCGGTGGCTCAACCTGTAATCCCAGAACTCTGGGAGGTCGACATGAGGGAATTGCCTGAGCCCAAGGGTTTGAGACTAGCCTGGGCAACTTGATGAGACATTGTCTCTGCAATAAATCAAACAATTAGCTGGGCATGGTTGAGCACGTCTGTAATTCCAGCTACTTGGAAGGCAGAGGTGGAAGGATCACCGGAGCCCAGCAGGTTGAGGCTGTGGTGGCCATGAACGTGCTACTGAGCACCAGCCTGAGCAACAGAGTAAGACTCTGACTCAAAAAAAAACATGGGCCAAAGTCATGAACAGGTACCTCAAAGAACAGACTATCAGCATGGCTTGTAAGCATGTGAAAAGGTGTCCAATTTTGGAGTCTCACCATTGCCCAGGCTGGAGTGCACTGGCATTGTCACGGCCACTGCTGGGCAACCTGCTGGGCTCAGGTGATCCTTCTGCCTCAAACTTTCAAGTAGCCGGAACTACAGGGATGCACCAACACATCCAGCTATTTTTTTATATTTATTGTAGAGACAAGGTTGTGCCGAGTTGCCCAGACTGATCTTGAACCCATGGGCTCAGGCAATCTTTTTGCCTCTGTCTCCCAAAACCATGCCTGGCTAAAGTGTCCAATTTTGTGAGTCATCAAACACACAAATAATCAATTAACAATGAGACACCCCTCATGACTTTTTGGCTAAAAAGACAGAGGCAGATCAATTGTGTGCCAGAGGTGATGGGGGCTGTGGGCACACTCACACACTGCTTAGGGAAGTGTGAATTGATACAACCACTTTGGAATGTGGTTTGAACATGTCTGCTATGACCTCATTGCTCTATTCTGAGGGACACACTCCAGAGAATAAATACATGTGGGCATCACAAGATGTGTGGCATCCAATATGTGGTCACTCTGGAAGCCATCTGTTGTAAACTGAGTATTTGTGTTTCCGCAAATTCCATGTGTTAAAACCCTACCCCTAACATAACGGCATTAGCCAGTGGGGTCTTTGGGAGGTTGTCGGGGACCAGCCCGACGGAGGGAAGGGTTAGGACCGCAACGGAGAATCCAGATGGCGCTAGAAGAGACCACTCAGAGGCGATTTCTTCTGGGAACAGTCTGATCAGGACTGAAGCCAAATTTTATTTTGACTCCTTCCAACTTATATACCTTTTTCCATACCCTCCATCAGTGTGTCAATCACTTTGGG
The DNA here is from genome assembly GCA_027257055.1 of Cephalopachus bancanus. NCBI lineage: Eukaryota > Metazoa > Chordata > Mammalia > Primates > Tarsiidae > Cephalopachus > Cephalopachus bancanus. The sequence goes on from JAPVLO010002491.1 coordinate 33,185, forward strand.
GCGTACAAACTTTATGCAAATTACGTATCACGAGACTTGCAAGTTTCCAGCAAACAATTACAATTCCATGATACGTGACGTGTTTCACAAAACTTACATTAAATTCACAGGTATACAATTTTTATACAGATTGTTCAAAGTGTTCTCCACAATGTTCAATAATCATTCACATTATACTCTTTGTTCCAGACCCTGATTAATACAAAACTTTTCTAAGTTAAATCTGTTTACTGACTCCTAATGTTTTCAATGATTAATAGTATCAATTTAACACTATACTATAATCTATAAGTTTACTTAAATGACTCAGTTATTCTATTAATCTATTACGGAATGTAGTGTCCTGTAATTCTATAACAATTAAAACTTATTCTTAAATTATAAAACCTTACCATGACTTAAATGAATCTCCTATGTCTAAACTTTAATTTTTGTAATGATTGACCTTTAAATACTATGCTTTATCCTATAAGCCAATACCTTATCATTAATTCTTTTACAAATCGCATAGTAACTATTATATTTGAATAATGTAGCCAAAAGAAACAAAACAGCAAGCACAAGTCCACTCAAATATACTCTAAAACATAACTATAAGTGTTAAATTATATTTTATCCTAACAAGTCTACTCTAGAAATCATATAGTAGCTTTCCAGCCCTGAGTAAGGAAATGGATGGCCACATGGCCTCAGACTGAGGTAAACAGAGGCAGACAGAGTTTCAGTACGAAACAAAGGCATAGTCGCCAAGTTAATGGCTTTGGGGTGTAGACAGTTTTCGGTATTTAACAGCACAAAGGCAAGGAAATGTATACCTGTAATGGGACAATAGCAATCCTTTCTGCCTGGCAGGAACAGGGCAGTAAGACTATGATGGTAATTTAGTCTCTAATCTTAGCTTTAGGGGAAACTGCTTAAGAGTTGATCACCAGAAATAGAAGTTTGAAAAATATCTAGAAAGAAGTAAGATTTAGAAAGGACAAGGTCATTCTGCTGTATAACCTTTCATCAGACATATAGAGATTTTTCTTATAAGTTTTACTGCCATGTATGCACACTGGTCATCAATCACACGCCCAAATTATAGGGATAACTGTATCCCATGTCAGAGGCGATCTTCCGATGGGCCCTTTTCAGGCCTAGCCATGTAGTATA
>JAPVLO010002492.1:0-33684 GCA_027257055.1 Cephalopachus bancanus
ATATATAAAAATTTTTTTTTTTTTTTTTTTTTTTGAGTTGGAGTCTCACTCTGTCGCCCAGACTGGAGTGCAATGGCCACTCCCGGCCACCGCAGCCTCGACCTGCTGGGCTCCAGCGATCCTTCCGCCTCAGCCTTCCCAGTAGCCGGAATTACAGGTATGCGCTACCACGCCTGGCTGAGTTTTTGATTTATTGTAGAGATGAGTTCTTGCTGCCCAGGCAGGTCTCGAGCCCACGGACTTAGGCAATCCACTCACCTCAGCCTCCCAAAGGCACGGGATTACAGGCTGAGCCACTGAGCCCGGCTAGAGGTCATTATATAAAGGACACCCGTATTCACATGTTCATCGCAGCACAATTCACAATTGCAAAAGTGTGGAATAAGCCTAAATACCTATCAACCAATCAGAGGACAACGAACATGTGACATGTATACACCATGGAATATTATTCAGCTATCAGAAATAATGAAATGATGTCTTTTGCAGCAATGTGGATGGAGAAGCATCATCCTTAGTGAACTAACCCAGGAAGAGAAAACCAAACAGCACATGTTCTCACCGATAAGTAGAAGCTAAACCCCTAGGATCTGCAAAGGCCCAGAGAATGGTGTGATAGACACTGGATACTCAGAGGGGAAAGAAGGAAGGATGGAGGGACAAAAAATCACCTATTTGATCCAATGTGCACAGGTTGGGGGTGGTGGGTACGCTTAAAACCCAGATTCTTTTCCACTGTACGATGCCACCATGTAACCAAAAGCTATTTGTACACTCTAAAGCTACTGAAAGAAAGAATAATAATAATAAAATAAAACCAGAAGCCGGGCTCGGTGGCTCAGCCTGTAATCCCGCGCCTTTGAGAGGCTGAGGTGAGTGGATTGCCTGAGCCAGCAGATTTGAGACCCGCCTGGGCAGCGAGACCCTCATCTCTACAATAAATCAAAAAATCAGCCGGGCGTGGTAGCGCATGCCTGTAATTCCGGTTACTTAGAAGGCTGAGACGGAAGGATCGCCGGAGCCCAGCAGGTCGAGGCTGTGGTGGCCGGGAGTGGTCACTGCACTCCAGTCTGGGCAACCGAGTGAGACTCCAACTCAAAAAACAAAAACAAAACAAAACAAAAAAACAGAGCATAATACACAGAACCTTTACAATTGGGAGGATAAAGCTCTCCCAGGGAGCTGGCTGAGAGTAAGCTGATGTGACTACATTAATATCAGAAAATAATATGACAATGCAGTGAAAGGACATGGACCATCTGCATCATCGGACGAACTGTCTGCATCGACGTGTGAGTTCAAAAATAAAGGAATAGAAAAAAGCGACCCTAACCGGGAATGGTGGCTCATGTCTATAATCCCAGCACTTTGGGAAGCTGAGGTGAAAGGATTGTCTGAGCTCATAGGTTCGAGACCAGCCTGGGCAACTTGGTGAGACCTCACCTCTACAATAAATCAAAATATTAGCCAGGTATGGTTGTCCATGCCTGTAGTTCCAGCTACTTAGAAGGCTGAATCCAGCAGGTCGAGGCTGCAGTGGCCGTGAGCGTGCCACTGCACTCCAGCCTGGGCAACAGTGTGAGACGCCAATTAAAAAGAAAAAGTGACCCAGAGGAATATGTGCAGTAGGCTATCTATGGAAATTGTATATATTGAAGGCATGTTATATCATAATATACATTTTGAAACAAAATCACATTGATTAACAATACATGCATATGTGGTAAAACCGCAAAGGAAATGCAATTATGAGTGCAAAATTCAGATTGGCTCTGAAAGATGAGAGCAGAGTCCCCGGGCGTCCCAGGTACTGGTAACATTAAATTTAGCAGAGGGTGGTGTTGGAAAAGTGCTTCCAGCTGTTTATCCTGTTCTGTTACTCAACTGCGACCTAATGCAAGGAGGTAGCCTTCTCCCCCTACGGAGCAAACAGTCATTTCTACAGCGGATCCTACCTGGATAGGCTCCAATTAATTCCAACACAATTTACCTGGAGATAGTGTCAGGTTCTACAGGTGGAGGGCTTCGTCCCCAAAAATATCGCCCCTCATTCACCAGTTGCAAGTCTGTGCTGCTGGAACTTTTGATCAACCAGCTTTGAGTTGGGGTTCCCAGGACCCCCTCTTTGGGCTCAGTGAGCGCTCACAGAACCAGGGAAACACTTATCCACCTTGACCAGAGTACCACAAAGGATGCTGAGGAGGAGATTCCTAGGGCAAGGTGGGGGGGAAGGGAAGTGACAGGGAGCTTGGAGCCCTCACTGGGTGTGCCCAGGACCAGGGTCAACTGTCCGGAAGCTCTCCTTACCCTGTGGGCCTAAAAGCAGGCTTCACTGGCGAGGTGTGATTGACAACCTTAGGAAAACCTGATTGAACAAAAAGGCATGATCTATAACCAGAAGACCCGCTCCAGAAGACCCTCCAGTCCAGATCCTCTTGGTGTATCATTCCTTCCTCCAGGATATGGGACCATCTGACTCTAATGAGGGCTTTTGGGACCCATGGTTAGATTAGAGTCTTGCCTTGGGCAGGCAGAAGGAGTACAGGAGAGGTCAGAGACCTGGCTCACTGTAAGGAGGGCTGTGAGAGTTAGGGACCAGGATATGTGGGTGAAAACCAAGATGTACACATAAAGATGCCTCCAGTGAGTTCATGGGTGTTCGTTTTATTGCTTTTTGTTTGTTGGTTGTTTGAGTCAGTCTCACTCTATCACCCAGACTGGAGTGCAGTGGCATGATCAAAGCTGCTGCAGCCTCAACCTGTTGGGCTCAGGCGATCTTTCCGCCTCAGCCTCCTGAGTAGCTGGGACTACAGTTGTGCACCACCACACCTAGCTAATTTTTTGATTTGTTGTAGAGATGAGGTCTCACCAAGTTGCCCAGGCTAGTCTCGAACCCCAGGGTTCAAGCAGTCCTCTTGTTTCCACCTCACACAGTGCTGAGATTACAGGGGTAAGCCACCACACCCAGCCTGTTGTTATTTTTAAGCCATGGTAGTATGTCATGTACACGCCTATCTACAGGATTCCTTTAGAATGCTGAAGGGCTTGCCCTGTGGTCTCTGCCATCTGATGTGGCTGGTGAGATTTCATTTCTTAGGAGGCTATCTATATTTGGAAGGTTTTAGGATTTTCTTTTTTATGTCTTTGTTTCTGACATGTCACGATGAGGTATCTGGTTGTAGATTCCCCCCTTTTGTTATGCTAGACCCTTGCTAGACCCTTTCACGCCGAAGACCCAAGTCCTTCAGTGCCAGGAAAACTCTCCTGTGTTATTTCTTTCTGTGGTTGCTTCTGATTCCAGTGCATGTGTTAATCCCATCTTCCACTGTCTCCAACCTATTGTTTTCTAGCCCTTTCTTTCTTTTTTTTTGGATTTAATCGATTTTATTTACAGTTTTTTTGATTGCTTTTACATTTCAGAGCATTACACAATTAATTACAGAAAATTTCTCATTTTCTGACCTGCAAACAGATATCTTAAAAGGAAGTTTTTAAAAAAATTATCAAATTAGGTACATGCAAATACAACAATTAAGCATATGACAATTAATTCACAAAGTGTAATTTACTGGGATGTATCCTGCTGAGCTGGTAGAGGTCGGCCTCGCCTGCAATTACTCTAGACAGCTGCATGGTTTCCTCTGTTTTCTCTTTGAATACCATCCCTCCAACCACTTTATGTCTTCTGGAAATTCATTAACTTGCTCCTGTGTGTGGGTAACCTTTTTAAAACACTGACATCAGCCGGGTGCAGTGGCTCAAGTCTGTAATCCCAGCACTTTGGGAGGCTGAGGCGAGAGGATTACCTGAGTCCAGAGGTTCCAGACCAGCCTGGGTAACTTGATGAGATCTCGTCTCTACAATAAATAAAAAAATTAACTGGGTGTGGTAGCTGGCACCTCTGATTCCAGCTAATTGGAAGGCTGAGGTGAAAGGATCAACTGGCTGTGAGCATGCCACTGCACTCCAGCCTAGGAGATGGAGGGAGACTCTGACTTTAAATAAATAAATTGCCGGGCTCGGTGGCTCAGCCTGTAATCTCGCACCTTGGGAGGCCGAGGTGAGTGAATTGCCTGAGCCCACGGGTGTGAGACCCGCCTGGGCAACTTGGCGAGACCTCATCTCTACAATAAACCAAAAAATTAGCCAGTGTGGTAGTGTGCGCCTGTAGTTCCAGCTACTTGGAAGGCTGAGGTGGAAGGATCGCCGGAGCCCAGCAGGTTGAGGCTGCGGTGGCCGGGAGCAGCCACTGGACTCCAGTCTGGGTGACAGGGTGAGACTCTGACTCAAAAAAATAAAAATAAAAATAAATAAATCGCTGACATCTAAGTCAGTCGTCTATCTACAGGCTCTTCTATCTGTTTTCTCCATCCGTTTTCCTGAGACACAGAGAGAGACAGCGAGGAAGTGTAAGGAGAGCCACGTACGCTGCAGCCAGGGCCTGATGAAACAAGATCTGCACATCAGGACGCTCTGGAGACAACCCTCACTCACCAGCTGCGGCCTACTCAAAGCAGCCTGTGGGCCCATTGGATGACTTTCTTATCTGTGCTTCACTGTCCTGCCAAATGCAGGGAATAAAGTTAAACACACCTGTGGGCAAGAAAGAGACGATCCCAGACCTCGGTCATTGTACGAGGAATGTCTTAGCCCTGATAAACAGACTGTTGTTTACTCAACCCATGGTGTAATCCATGGAAGTTACTAATATCAAAATGGAGTCGCTCATATCAAACCCTAACAAAATGGAGCCAGGAGGCTATGGAAAAGGATCCATTATGCACTTATTCCTGTAAAAAGACTTATCACAGTGACTATCTGCACACGCTTGTGAAAGAAACTGCATAAGAAACTCCTCAGAAAAGCATGATGGGTAGGGTGGGTCATGCCCGTAATTCTAGCACTTTGGGGGGCTGAGGTGGGAGGATTACTGAAGTCCAGGAGTTTGAGACCAGCCTGGGCAACATAGGGAGACCTCGTTGAAAGGATGGACTGAGCTGGGCTCGGTGGCTCAGCCTGTAATCCCGCGCCTTTGGGAGGCTGAGGTGAGTGGATTGCCTGAGCCCGCAGTTTCAAGACCCACCTGGGCAACTTGGCGAGACCTCATCTCTACAATAAATCAAAAATCAGCCGGGCGTGGTAGCGCGCACCTGTAGTTCCAGCTACTTGGAAGGCTGAGGCGGAAGGATTGCCGGAACCCAACAGGTCGAGGCTGTGGTGGCCGGGAGCGGCCACTGCACTCCAGTCTGGGTGACAGTGAGACTCCAACTCAAAAAAAAAAAAAAAGAAAGGATGGACTGAAAGTGAGAAGCCACTTTATTTTGTTCATGAATCTTTTTTTGTTTTTTGAGTTGGAGTCTCACTCTGTTGCCCAGGCTTGAGTGCAGTGGCACGCTCACGGCCACACAGCCTCACCTCAACCTGCTGGGCTCAGATGATCCTTCTGACTCACCCTTCTAAGTAGCTGGAACTATAGGCACACACCACCACGCCTGGTTAATTTTTTGATTTATTGTAGAGTTGAAGTCTCACCAAGTTGCCCAGGTTGGTCTCGAATCCGTGGGCTCAGGCAATCCCCTCATCTCGGCCTCCCAAAGTGCTGGGATTATAGGCATGAGCCATCCACCTGGCCGTGTTCCTGAATCTTAACACATTAATGAGAAAGTAAAAGCTGTGTCCAGGAGGAATGCATACTTTAGATAAAGATTACTTTGCTGACTTTGTCTTTTCAGAGACCCAGATCCCTCAAACATGACTAGTATCTGCCCTTTGTAATCGAAAGCAGACTCCCTCTCTTCCTCAATGTCTACTAATCATCCACCCAGCAAGGCATCTGTGCTTTTGGCCTTGATGTATTGTTAATAAGTTTCCTGTGATCGGCCTCCAGTCTACCACCTGGAGCCATGAGATACCGGGGCCTGGTGATACCAAGACATAAGAATTGTGATTTTTGTTACCTACATCAAAAAGTGCAACTTTAAGCATTCTCCTTGACCCAAACTCCTCTCCAAGGGCTAAATATACTCAGTTCCCCAGTCTTCAAGGCCACACTCATCTTAGAGTGCTGGCCCTCTTCCTGTCTGTGGGAAGTGATCTTTTCCTAAGTAAATCTTTTCTTTCCTCATCTTTTGGTGTGTTGCAAATCTTTGTGTTACTCAGATCTCTGGTTACCAGAGCGCACCTTCGGCATGCCGGCTTTGGCAGTGCTGTGGCCCTTTTGGACCCCCTCTCTGTCCCTAACACTCGTCTCTACAGAAATAAAAAAAATAATTAGCCGGACGTAGTGGCAGTGTAGTCCCAGCTACTTGGAGGCTGAGGCAGATGGATAACCTGAGCCCAGGAGTTTGAGACCAGCCTGGGCAACATAGTGAGAACTTGTCTCTACCAAAAAAAAAAAAAAATCAGCGAGAGGTGATAGTGTGTGCCTATAGTCCCAGCTCATCAGAGACTGAGGCAGAAGTATCGCCTGGGCTCAGGATGTCGAGGCTGTGGTGAAATGTGACTGTGCCACTGCACCCCAGCCTGAGAGACAGAGTGAGACCCTGACTCAAAAAGAAAAAGATGCATGCTTCCATGACTTAATACTGAGAGAGCTCAATAAAGCAATTAGCTTTACTGGTGGTCTGCTTCTGATCTCAGCTGGAAAGATACTGTAGTCATTTTGTGGGCATCCCAGGGCATCTCAGCCTGCACTGCTGCTGGACTTCTGCCCAATCATGGGGGGGCCTACATTCCCCTGGGCGGGGCTTGCCTACCGGCAGTACATTCCTGTCTCAGGATGGCTTTTCCCCTTGGCCTGGCTGGGCAGGCAGGTGTGCAGAGGTTCAGAGCCATCACAGAGGTAGAGGGATGTCATCTGACTCTGACCCTCCAGCAAGTCCTTAGCTGCCTCCAGGGATGTACGGGTCGGGGCTGAAGCTCTCTCCCCTCCAGGTCACAGATCAATTGTCAGTTTCCCCAAGAAGCTTTCCCTGACCTTGACCATGTCCATCCTACTACCATCAGCTCTCAATACAGATGCTCCTCAATTTACAATAGGGTCACATCAGACAAACTCATTGTAAATAGAAAATATTGAAAATTAGGCCAGGTGTGGTGGCTCAAGCCTGTACTCCCAGGACTTTGGGATGCTGAGGCAAGAGGATTGCCTGAGCCCAGGGGTTCAACACCATCCTGGGGAACTTGGCGAGACCTTGTCTCTACAATAAATCCAAAAATTAGCTGGGCATGGTGGCGTGTACCTGTAGTTTCAGTTACCTGGAAGGCTGAGGCGGAAGGATCACCTGAGCCGGAGTAGGTTGAGGCTGTGGTGGCCATGAGCGTGCTACTACACTCCAGCCTGGGTGACAGTCTGAGTCTCCAGCTCAAAAAACAAAATTGTAAATTGATGGCTGGGTGTGATAGGCACAATGGCTCATCCCTGTAATCCCAGGACTTTGGGAGGCCAGTGCAAGAAGATTGCCTGAGCCCAGGAGTTTGAGACCAGCCTTGTCTCTACAAAATATCAGAACATTAGCCAGGCGTGGTGGTGAGCCCCGGTAGTCCCAGCTACTCAGGAGGCTGAGGCTGGAGGATTCTTTGAGCCTAGCAGTTCAAGGCTGTGGTGAACTATGATCACGCCATTGTACTCCAGCCTGGGCTTCTTTATAGAAGATCCTGTCTATAAAAAAAAAAAAAAGCTACTGAATTCCGTTTTTTTTTTTGAGTTGCAGTCTCACTCTGTTGCCCAGGCTGGAGTGCAATGGTACGCTCACAGCCACTCCAGCATCGACCTGCTGTGTTCAGGTGATCCTTCTGCCTCAGTCATCCAAGTAGCTGGAACTACAGGCGTGTGCCACCATGCCTGGCTAATTTTTTGATTTTTTTGTAGAGATGAGGTCTCACCAAGTTGCCCAGGCTGGTCTTGAACCCCTGGGCTCAGGCAATCCTCTCATCTCTGCCTCCCAAAGTGTTGGAATTATAGACATGAGCCACCGTGCCTGGCTCTCAAATTCCTTTTTAAAGGTAGGACATTTTATTTGTTTCCAATAAAAGTAGATATATAAAGTAAACTTAAATATGAGACCGTGTCTCTACATAAATCACAAAAATTTGCCGGGCGTGGTGGTGTGCATCTGTAGTTCCAGCAGGTAGAGGATGTGGTGGCCGTGAGCGTGTCTCTGCACACAAGCCTGGGCAACAGAGTGAGACTTCAACTCAAGAAAAAAATGTGTACAGTAGTTACTTTTTTTTTTTTGAGTTGGAGTCTCACTCTTTGTCACCCAGGCTGGTGTGCATTGGCATTGGCATACTCATGGCCACCACAGCCTCTCTCTACTGGGCTCAGGTAATCGTTCCTCCGCAACCTCCCAAGTAGCTGGAACTACAGGAGCACACCACCATGCCCTGCTGTTTTTGATTTTTTGTAGAGACAAGGTCTCGCAAAGTTGCTGAGGCTGGTCTTAAACCAGGCTAATTTTTTGATTTATTGTAGAGACAAGATCTCATCATGCTGCTCAAGCTTATCTTGAACCCTTGGGCTCAGGCAATCCTCTTGTCTCCACCTCCCAAAGCACCTGTAAAGGTGTGAGCAACCATGCTCAGCTACCCGTTACTCTTTCTTACCAAGTATATTTTCTTTTCTTTTCTTTTTTTTTTTTTTTGAGTTGGAGTCTCACTCTGTCGTCCAGACTGGAGTGCAGTGGCTGCACCTGGCCACCGCAGCCTCGCCTCCTGGGCTCCGACGATCCTTCCGCCTCAGCCTTCCCAGTAGCCGGAATTACAGGCGTGCGCTGCCACGCCCGGCTGATTTTTTGATTTATTGTAGAGATGAGGTCTCGCTGCCCAGGCGGGTCTCGAACCCGCGGGCTCAGGCAATCCACTCACCTCAGCCTCCCAAAGGCGTGGGATTACAGGCTGAGCCACCGAGCCCGGCTTGTCTCTCACAATTTAATTTCTTTTCCTATCATGGCCCGATTCTTTTTTTTTTTGAGTTAAGGTCTCACTCTGTCACCCAGGCTGGAGTACGGTGGCACAATCGCGGCTCACTGCGGCCTTGAACTCCTGGGCTCAGGCAATCCTCTCACCTCAGCCTCACAAGTAGCTGGAACCACTGGCATGCACCACTATGGCTGGCTAATTTTTTGACTTATCATAGAGATGAGGTCTTGCCAAGTTGCCCAGGCTGATCTTGAAGCTGTGGGCTCAGGCAATCCTCTTACCTCATCCTCCCAAAGTGTGGGATTATGGACATGAGCCACCACGCCCAGCCTTTCTTGTTTTGTTCCGAATGATCATCTGGCTGTTTGTGGCTGTGCTATTATGACCTTATTTCCCTGCTTGTCAGGTGAGTTTTTTTGTTTGTTTGTTTTGTTTTGAGTTGGAGTCTCACTCTGTCACCCAGACTGGAGGGCCGGCTGCAGCCTCGACCTGCTGGGCTCCGGCGATCCTTCCGCCTCAGCCTTCCAAGGAGCTGGGACTACAGGCGCGCCCTACCACGCCTGGCTAATCTTTGATTTGTTGTAGAGATGAGGTCTCGCCAAGTTGCTCAGGAGGGTCTCGAACCCGCGGGCTCAGGCAATCCACTTACCTCAGCCTCCCAAAGGCGCGAGATTACAGACTGAGCCATCGAGCCAGCCCACTTGTCAGGTGAGTAAGGTCAGCACTGGCAGAAGCTTTTCGTAAGGCTGGATTATAGGAACTAGATTTGAAGCATGGTTTCTTTCCCAGTTCCTGGTGAACTCGACCAAATCCAAGGGAGGTTTTTGAGCTTTTTGGCTGTTTGTAGCTGTGCTATCATGACCTTATTTTCCTGCTTGTCTGATGACTGATGCTTAGGCGTGTTACACTTCAGGGCTGATAAATCCTGTTTCTGCACCAGTATATTGTCTCTCTTAAAATTGGCCGGGTGCGGTGGCTCATGACTGTCATCCTAGCACTTCGGGAGGCCAAGTGGAAGGATTGCCTGGGCAACTTGGTGGGACCTCATCGCTCCAGTACATTTTTTTTTTTTTTTTTGAGTTAGAGTCTCACTCTGTCGCCCGGGCTGCAGTGCAGTGGCACAATCATGGCCACTGTAGCCTCGACCTACTAGGCTCCGGTGATCCTTCCACCTCGGCCTTCCAAGTAGCCAGAACTACAGGCATGTGCCATGACGTCCGGCTAATTTTTTGATTTATTGTAGAGATGAGGTCTTGCCAAGTTGCCCAGGTTGGTCTTGAACCCGTGGTCTCAGGCAATCCTCTCACCTCGGCCTCTCAGAGTGCTGGGATTATAGGCATGAGCCACTGTGCCCGGCCAGTAAGTATTTTAAAATTAGTCGGGTATAGCGTCACGCACCTGTGGTTCCATCTACTTGGGAGACTGAGGTGGGAGGCTCGCCTGAGCCCAGCATGTCGAGGCTGTGGTGTCCTTGATTGTGCCACTGCACTCCAGCCTGGGTGACAGAATGAGACTCTAACCCCCTTTCCCTCAAAAAAAGAAAAAAAAATCAACCTTAAGATCTAGGGAGTGGCCCGAAGGCCTTATCTGAGGAATCAGGCTGAGGACCGCCCAGCAGTCTGCTAGAAGTCACATCAGGTAGGAGTATTGTCAGGGGATGGGTATCTGTGGGCCACCTGCCTGTGCCAGCCCTGGAATGTGGAAGCCACCCTAGGTCTCCACCCCTCCCACAAGCCCCTTTTCCTGCTCCGCCCCAGCAGTCTCCCCCATAGTTGGAGCTATCCACTGGAGGCTGGTGGCTTCTGAAACTGTTTCTCCATCCCAGGCCACTGTTTTTTTTTGGAGTTGGAGTCTCACTCTGTTGCTCAGGCTGGAGTGCAATGGCACCTCATGGTCACCACAGCCTTGACCTGCTGAGCTCAGGTGATTCTTCCGCCTCAGCCTTCCAAGTAGCTGGAAATACAGGTGCAGGCCACCACACCTGACTAATTATTTTTTTTATTTATTGTAGAGAAGAGGTCTTGCCAAGTTGCCCAGGTTGGTTTCGAGCCCGTGGGCTCAGGCAATCCTCACACCGCAGCCTCCCAAAGTGCTGGGATTACAGGTGTGAACCACCGCACCAGGCTCTCACATTTACTTTTTAAGGTATAAACTTTGTTTAGATCTGAAAAGTCAAACAATCCATCTACTGCTGTCAATATCAGAAGATGAGACCTGGGTCTAGAAATGGAGTCTTGGTAAGGACAGGACTTAGAACCGTGGAAGGTTGGTGTGACCAGGCAGGACACGGGCACAGAAGGCGGATATGTCAGGCAGGACCAGAGTCAAGGAACAGAGTTCAGACGGAGAAGACTAGGATCCTGCCCTGGGGTGTGAGCGTCAGTCTGGGTAGCTTTGTGTTGACTGACTTTTTTTTTTTTTTTTTTTTGAGTCAGGGTCTCGCTCTGTTGTCCAAACTGGAATGCAGTGGCACGCCCACAGTCACCACAGCCTTGACCTGCTGGGCTCAGGCAATCCTGCCTCAGCCCTCCAAGTAGCTGGAACCACAGGCACGTGTCACCACACCTGGTTAATATTTTTTATTAGAGACGAGGTCTCGCCAAGTTGCCCAGGTTGGTCCCGAACCCCTGGGCTCAGGCAATTCTCTTGCCTCGGCCTCCCAAAGTTCTGAGATTACAGGCATAAGCCACCGCGTCCAGCCTGATCTCAACTTCTTACACATGTTTGTGATGGTAATAGATTTGGGGACCCAAAGTGTAGGGGTCCTGAAGCAGTGGGTAGAATTTAATGATAACAGGGAAAGTGGCTCATGCCTGTAATCCCGTACTTTGGGAGGTAGAGGCAAGAGGATCGCCTGAGTCCAGGGGTCTGAGACCAGCTTGGCTAACTTGGCGAGATCTTGTCTCTACAATAAATAAAAAAATTAGCCAGATGTGTTGGCACACCCCTGTGGTTCCAGCTACTTGGAAGGTTGAGGTAGAAGGATCGCCTGAGCCCAGAAGGTCAAGGCTGCGGTGGCCATGAGCATGCCACTGCACTCCAGCCTGGATGACACTCCTACTTAAAAAAATAAAAATGAATAGCTAGGCTTGGTGACTCAGCCTGTAATCCTGCACTTTGGGAGGCCGAGGTGAGTGGATTGCCTGAGCCTGCGGGTTCGAGACCTGCCTGGGCAACTTGGCGAGACCTCATCTCTACAATAAACCAAAAAATCAGCCGGGCGTGGTAGCACATGCCTGTAATTCCGGCTACTCGGAAGGCTGAGGCGGAAGGATCGCTGGAGCCCAGCAGGTTGAGGCTGTGGTGGCCGGGAGTGGCCACTGCACTCCAGTCTGGGCAACAGAGTGAGACTCCAACTCAAAAAAATAAAAATAAAAATCTGCTGTTTTAAAGTTTGCTTTCACTCCAATAAGGAATGATTGAGCATGTTCCTGTCCTGACCCTGGAATAGGCTGATAAAGAACATAGTTTCCCTTAGACAATGAGCCTCAGAAGGCAGATCTCCTAATAAAAAATATTAGCATGAGCCTCAGAAGGCAGATCTCCTAATAAAAAATATTAGCAGCTGGACTTGGTAGCTCACCTGTAATCCCACGCCTTTGGGAGGCTGAGGTGAGTGGATTGCCTGAGCCCGTGGGTTCGAGACCAGCCTGGGCAACTTGGCGAGACCTCATCTCTACAATAAATCAAAAATGAGCCGGGCGTGGTAGCGCGCACCTGTAGTTCCAGCTACTTGGAAGGCTGAGGTGGAAGGATTGCCGGAGCCCAGCAGGTCGAGGCTGCGGTGGCCGGGAGCGGCCACTGCACTCCACTCTGGGTGACAGAGTGAGACTCCAACTCAAAAAAAAAAATATTAGCCATGTGTGGTGATGCACCCTTGTAGTCCCAGGTACTCAAGAGGCTGAGATGGAAGGATCGTCTGATCTTAGGAGATGGAGGCTGCGGTGAGCCAGGATTGTGCCACTACTCTTCAGCCTGTGTGACAGAGTAAGACCTGTACTCAAATCTGTGTCTCCACTTGCCTTCCTCTTCCTTCTTTCCTTTCACTAATTTTTTGGTTTATTGTAGAAACGAGGTCTCGCTAAGTTGCCCAGGCAGTGGTAGCCATGCACCCTAGCCTGGGTGACAGAGTGAGACTCCGACTCAAAAAAATAATAAAATAAAATAAAGTACATTTCACTGGGGGAAGGGGATGAGGGGAAAGTGATGGGGCTGTAATCCTATTAAGCAAGATGTCTTCCTTATAGTTTATCAGAAAGTCACAACATGCCTTCTTTATCCATGTTTGTACAGATAAAGTTAACATAAATAAGAAGTTTTAAAAATCTTTGATCTAGCTGAAAACAGTTGTTATTTTAAACTCAGTCTCTCATTCTACCTATGCTTTATCCTGTGTATTCCAAATGCCTAAGGCACCCATGCTAGGCCACTTTCTTCAAATCAAAATCCTCCTCAAATGCTACTTTCGCACTAGAGGTATACTGCTAGAGCCAAAAATCAGCAACTTCCCGGCCAAGTGCAGCAGCTCACACCTGTAATTCAGTACTTTGAGCTTGAAGCGGGAGGATCACTTGAGTCCAGGAGCTCAAGACCAGGCTGGGCAACATAGCAAGAACTTGTCTTTACAAAAAATTAAAAAATAAGCCAGGTGTGGTGGTGCACATCTGGAGTCCCAGCTACTTGGGAATATGAGATGGAAGGATCACCTGAGCCCAGAAGGTCGAGGCTGTGATTATCGTGATTGTGCCACTGCATTCCAGCCTGAGCAACAGAGTGAGATCTGGGCTCAAAATAAATAAATAAATAAATAATTGGCCAAGGCGAGAAGATTGCCTGAGACCAGGGGTTCAAGACCAGCCTGGACAACTTGGCAAAACCTCATCTCTACAATAAATCAAAAAATTAGCCAGGCATGGCAGCGCGCACCTGTGGTTCCAGCTACTTAGAAGGTTGAGGTGGAAGGATCCCCTGAGCTCAACAGGTCGAGGCTGCAGTGGCTGTAAGCATGCCGCTGCACTCCAACCTGAGTGACAGAGTGAAACTCTGACAAAAAAAAAAAAAAAAAAAGCAACTTCTCTGAGTGAGTGAGAGAGTGCCGCTTGATATAAAGATTTGCAAATCACTTCTCAGCTTTTTGGCTAAGATGAAGTGTAGTATTTGTTCTTATCAGTTTAATATCTGACACGGCCTCTATCTGAGGACAATATATTAAGGAAATTGAATGGTGCATAGGATACTCCTGTACTATCTCTTTTTCTTTCTTTTTTTGAGTTAGAGTCTTGTTTTGTCACCCAGGTTGGAGGGCAGTAGCACACTCCCGACCACTGCAGCCTCGACCCGCTGGGCTCAGGTAATCCTTCCACCTCAGACTTCCAAGTAGCTGGAACTTCAGGTACACGCCACCGTACCTGGCTAATTTTTTGATTTATTGTAGAGACGAAGTCTCGCCATGTTGCCCAGGTTGGTCTCGAACCCGCGGGCTCAGGTAATCCTCTCACCTCGGCCTCCCAAAGTACTGGTACTATAGGTATGAGCCACCGTGCCCAGCTTCTGTATTATTTCTTACAAATGAATGTAGATATAAAATTACCTAAAAATTTAAAGTTTAATAATAATTTAAAGTTTAACAATTTTAAATATAAAGTTTATGTCAAAAAAAAGATTTGCATATCTAGGAAACAAGGAATAGCAGAAGTGCATTTGTCTCACCTACGGGGTATGGACTTTTCATCTACACCTCCCGCTGCCCATGAAAACCGTGTCAGAATCACCTATGGCTGCTCAGTGGCTTCAATAATGACAGTCATGGTTTCTGCTCACTTGTCTGCAATCAGGGCAGGACCTCTTGTCTCTGCTCATGCAATATGAACTGGGGTAGCTCACACATAGGCTAGGGGATCCTCTTTCAAGCTGAGTCACTTCCACAACTGGCTGGTGTTGGCCATAGGCTTGGGGCTCAGCCAGGGCTTGAGCCAGGGAAACTCAGTTTCTCTCCACATGAGCCTCTACACGGGCAGCTTGAACTTCCTCACACCATGGTGGCTGAGTTTCAGAGCAGGTATGTTAAGAGAACAATGCATTAGTAGAAGTGGGTGACATTTTTAGAACCTAATGTCAGAAGTTAACTGCTGAAGTCTGCTGGTTGATGCAGTTGCTAAAGCACCCAAGTTGAAAGGCTCCTGGACTTAGACACTAGACTTTTTTTTTTTTTGAGTCCAGGTCTCACTCTGTCACCCAGGCTGAAGAGTAGTGGCACTGTGGTTGGTTTGCAGCAGGAGATAGACCTTGTGGAGGACAGAAATGCCGAGTGAGAATTTTAGTTATGCTCATAATAGAAATCTTGCCCCTAGGCTGGGCTTGGTGCGACTCTGCCTGCAATCCCAGCACTTTGGGAGGCTGAGGCGAGTGGATTGCCTGAGCCCATGGGTTCTAGATCAGTCCAGGCAACTTGGCGAGACCTCATCTCTACAATAAATAACAAATTAATCCAGTGTGGTAGCGCACGCCTGTAGTTCCAGCTATTTGGAAGGCTGAAGTGGAAGGATCACCGGAGCCCAGCGGATTGACAATGGGGTGGCCATAAGTGTGCCTCTGCACTGTAGCCTGGGCGACGGAGTGAGACTCCAACTCAAAAAAAAGAGAAAGATATCTTCCCCTTTATGCCATCTACAGTAGCATCTGCATTGCTCAGCGCCATAGTAGGAATGTCTGTGTTTGTCTCAAATTCATATGCTGAAATCCTCATCCCCAAGGTGACAGTATTTGGCAGAGGAGCTTTTGGGAGGTGACTAGGTCATGAGGGCAGCCCTCATCAGTGTGATTAGTCCCCTTAGGAAGGATACCTCAGAGAGCGAGCCCACAGCAAGAAGACGCTGTCTGGGACCCAGAACTTGGGCCCTCACCAGACACTGAATCGGATTCTTTGGGCCACTCAGCCTCCGGAACTGTAATAAATGTCTGTTGTGCATAAGACACCCTGTTGATGGTATTTTGTTATGGCAGCCCGAATGGACTAAAACACTCAGAAGATGCTTCCTGGCATGAATGTGCCTTATAGGGATATGAGGACATGCCAAATGCAGTTTCAGGCTCCCCCAAAAGGAAACTACACTTATCTGGGGTGCGGAGGCTGCCTGTAGCATGTGGGCCACAGAGTAACATATGGCCTGCCAGGGACAAGAAAACCCGAAATAATAAACATCTTTTACTTGACAACATTAAAACACTTTCCATGATGGACATTTCAAGCATGCTTTAAGAGTAGAAAAGGGCAAGAAAAAAATTCCACAACCCACCGTGCAACATGGACAACACCTTGCCCATCTTTGGTCCACCTTTTAAAGCAGCAGCATGTTGTAATTTTCATGAAACAATTTCAAAGACACAAGAATTTTTTTTTTTTTTTGGAGTTGGAGTCCCACTCTGTCACCCAGACTGGAGTGCAATGGCTGCTCCTGGCCACCGCAGCCTCGACCTGCTGGGCTCCGGCAATCCTTCCGCCTCAGCCTTCCAAGTAGCTGGAACTACAGGTACGCGCTTCCACACCCGGCTAATTTTTGATTTATTGTAGAGATGAGGTCTCGCCAAGTTGCCCAGGTGGGTCTCGAACCCACGGGCTCAGGCAATCCACTCACCTCAGCCTCCCAAAGGCGCGGGATTATAGACTGAGCCACCGAGCCCGGCTAGATGATCCTTCTAAGTTGCTGGAACTACAGGTGCATGCCATCGTGCCCAGCTAATTATTTATTTATTTATTGTAGAGACAGGTCTCGTCATGTTGCCCAGGCTGGTCTTGAACCCCTGGGCTCAGGCAGTCCTCTCACCTCTGTCTCCCAAAGTGTTGAGATTACAGGCATGAGCTACCCACCTGGCTTAGGTCTGTAGTTTTATTTCCAGATTCTCTATCCAGTTCCATTGGTCTATATGTCCATTCCTGAACCAGTACCATGCTGTCTTGTTACTATAGCCTTGTAATAAAGTTTAAAGTCTGGAGGTGTGATGTCTCCAACTTTGTTCCCTTGCTGAGAATTGTTTTAGGTATTCAGGCTGTTTTTTGAGGAAGTTAACTTTTTTTTTTTGAGTTGGAGTCTCACTCTGTCACCCAGGCTGGAGTGCAGTGGCCGCTCCCTAAGCCCGGCTTAGACCAGGATCTTAAACTTGCTATTTATTTTTAGAAGCTTCTCAATTTTTCTGGGTGCAGAAATCTTGGCTGTTTAGGGGCTGGGGAGGGCAGTCTTAATTATGGTTCTTATATTGCAAACAACGGAAACTGATTCTGGGTAACATAACCCTCCAACAAGATGTATTGAAAGTAATAGGCTGCTGGGTGCGGTAGCTCATGCCCATAATCCCAGCACGTTGGGAGACTGAGGTGAGAGGATTGACTGAGCCCACGGGTTCGAGACCAGCCTGGACAACTTGGCAAGCCCTCATCTCTACACACACAAAAAAATTAGCCAGACACGGTGGTGCGTACCTGTAATTCTAGCTGCTTGGAACACTGAGGCAGGAGGATCACCTGAGCCCAGCGGATTGAGGCTGTGGTGGCAGTGAGTGTGCCACTGCACTCCAGACTCGGTAACAGAGTGAGACTTCAACTCAAAAAAAAAAGAAAAGAAAAATAAAGTAATATGCCAGGTGTGGCCGGGCTCGGTGGCTCAGCCTGTAATCCCATGCCTTTGGGAGGCTGAGGTGAGTGGATTGCCTGAACCCGCGGGTTCGAGACCCGCCTGGGCAGCGAGACCTCATCTCTACAATAAATAAAAAAATCAGCCGGGCGTGGTAGCGCATGCCTGTAATTCCGGCTACTCAGAAGGCTGAGGCAGAAGGATCGCCGGAGCCCAGCAGGCGAGGCTGCGGTGGCTGGGAGCGGCCACTGCACTCCAGTCTGGGCAACCAAGTGAGACTCCAACTCAAAAAAAAAAAACATATGCCAGGTGTGATGGCTGAAGTTCGTAATCCCAGCACTTTGGGAGGCTGTAGTGAGAGGACTGACTGAGACCAGCCTGGGCAACTGGGTGAGACCACATCTGTACAATAGATCATAAAATTAGCTGGGCATGTTGACGCACGCCTGTAGTTTCAACTACATGGAAAACTGAAGCAGAAGGATTGCCTGAGCTCAGCAGGTTGAGGTTGCAGTGGCTGTGAGCACTGCAACCTGGGCAACAGAGTGAGACTCCAACTCAAAAAAAAAAAGTAATAAATTTGAGTGAGTGTTAAACATCATACTGTTGTCAGGCAGGACTGGATCTGGAGTCTCAGCAGTGGGAGTTTGTGGAAGTTCTCTGTAGAAGGCCAACATTTGTGTTTCAGGCTTGATATCATCCTCCTGGGAAGCTCTGACAGAAAGCCTGGGGTGGCTATCATGTGAACCACACAGATGCTGACATTGATTGGCTCAAAGTGAGAAAAAACCAGATGAAACCCTAAGCAGGTGTGAATTTTCACTTTGGGTGCTCATAGTGGTCCTGGAAGGATTCAGAAGTTCCTTCTCTCTCCCTCTCTCTCTTTCAGTCAGAGTCTCACTCTGTCACCCAGGCTAGAGTGCAGTGGCACGCGCACGGCCACCACATCCTCGACTTGCTGGGCTCAGGTGATCTCCCACCTTAGCCTCCCAAGTAGCTGGGACTACAGGCGTGTGACATGATGCCAGGCTAATTTTTTGATTTATTGTAAATACGAGGTCTCACCAAGTTGCCCAGGCTGATCTCAAACCCCTAGGCTCAGGCAATCCTCTCGCTTTGGCCTCCCAAAGTACTGGGGTTATAGGTGCAAGCCCCTGAGCCCAGCAGTCCCTCCCCTCTGATGCTCCTTTATTTCCTCATTCCCCAGTCCTGATAGCAGCTATAAGAGGCAGGAGATCGCTTTCTGGCTGTCACTTTTGGATTCACAGCTGTTAGACTTTTTTTTTTTTTTCCAGTCAGGGTCTTACTCTGTTGCCCAGGCTGGAATGTAGTGGCATAATCATGGCTCACCATGGCCTCAAACTCCCAGGCTCAAGTGAACCTCCCACCTCTGGAGTAGCCGGGACTACAGGCATGTGCCACCATGCCTGGTTAATTTATTTTATTTTATTTTTTGTATAGATAAGGACTCACTATGTTGCCCAGGCTGGTCTTGAACTCCTGGGCTCAAGTGATTCTCCCGCCTCAACCTCTCAAAATGCTGGGCTTATGAATGTGAACCCCATGCCTGGCCAATATCTGTTGTACTTGACCTGGTTTTCCCTCAGTGTGGGTGTTGGTGGTCTGTCCCCACACCTCCAGAGCCCATGCCTTGTTTCTGCGTTAGCTGTGGTCGTTCCATCTATGAACCTGCCTGATCATGAGTGCATGTAGACACCGTCTTTTGGTGTATTGGACAGTTGTCACTTGCAGCCTCTGTGTGATTCCTCCTGTGTGCTACCTTTTGTCTCTATCCTTGTGGTATGTATCTCCAAAAAAGCTCTCGAGGTGATCTCTATCCTCTGGTTGATATGTCCTCTTTACAGCACCTCGTGTTTGCTTTCTTCTAATTCCAGATTCTTTGTTTATACTCATCATTTATAACACCTTTTCTCTCCTTCTTCCTTTGATAACTTATCTCCTGTGGTTTGTAGTCATGGAGTCAAGAAGAACTGATATGCTGTCAGTGCTAAGTCCCTTGTGGTAGAAGTTTCTAGTCATCACCCATATCTGATTTTCTCCTGTGGCGACTCATGGAATTGCCCCTCTTGGTCCCTTTTTGCCCCTTCGTTTTGGTGAAAACTGGTGAATAATTCTGGCTTTTATCTCTTCTGGGCAAACGCCTTAAGTGCTTGGTGTGAGTCTTCCAAGCTGCCCCTACCTTCCTGGTGATCATGGAGTCTGGACGGCTGAGCTGTGGCAGGAAGACAGCTGCCCTGGACCACTGCGCAGGCATGGGGCAGACTTTGTGACAGAAACACACTGTTGTTGCTCCAAGACATTGACACTTGGGGGATGATATTTCACTGCAGCACAACCAAGCCTACATTTGCTGATAACAGTATAAAACGTATTCCCAATGTTTTCTTTTTTTTGAGTCGAGGTCTCACTCTGCTGTCCAGGCTGGAGGGCAGTGGCAGACTCACAGCCACTGCAGCCTCGACCTCCTGGGCTCAGGTGATCCTTCCACCTCAGTCTTCCAAGTAGCTGGAGCCGCCGGTATGCACCACCATGCCCGGCTGACTTTTCTGATTGATCGTAGAGACGAGGTCTCACCATGTTGTTCAGGCTGGTCTTGAACCCTTAGTTTAGGCAATCCTCTCGCCTCCGCCTCCCAAAGTGCTGGGATTACAGGCGGGAGCCACTGTACCCAGCCTATTCCCAACATTTTCTAAGTAATTTCAGTTTGTATCATTGTGGTTGGGTTTTGCTATCGGTGAGTCATTTATAGAGACACCATATAAATGCATCCTTTAACAAATGCATTGAAAAAGTGTACAGAAATTTAGTTGTTTTTTTTTTTGAGTTGGAGTCTCACTCTGTCGCCCAGACTGGAGTGCAGTGGCCGCTCCCGACCACTGCAGCCTCAACCTGCTGGGCCCCGGCGATCCTTCCGCCTCAGCCTTCCAAGTAGCTGGAACTATAGGTGTTTTGATTTATTGTAGAGATAAGGTCTCGCCAAGTTGCCCAGGCGGTCTCGAACCCGTGGGCTCAGGCAATCCACTCACTCAGCCTCCCAAAGCGCGGGATTACAGGCTGAGCCACTGAGCCCGGCTAGAAATTTAGTTTTATTGCATATACAACAGATGTGCCATAGGTTGTTTGAAATTTATAGATGTTGACACTTATGAAGTGTTAATAAGTTTACTGTCAGAAATCAGAAATGTTTTGAAGCCATTTGACTAGCTTGAATTAGTTTCTGGAACTTAAGGTGAGATGGCACTTAACAGCTGCAGTATTTCATTCCAGCCTTTTAACCAAAAAAATGCAAATTTGACCTGTGGAAATAAAAAAAAGGGGGAGAGGGTTAATGGATGAATGAACAGATTAAGATTTATAAATTCCATCTTTTTACATCACCTTGTTCCAAATATCAAAACTTCCTTTCCTCTCCTGCCCTGCTGTGAAATTGCTACACACTTAAAATCCAGGTGACATGTGACCCGTGGCTCAGTACAATCTGCTAGGAAGAGTCACAACCCCCTTGTCAAGATCTCGACAAGTCTTCTAGGCCTCGTTAGGTTTCCTGCCTTGAACTTTGCAATTATTTATCCACAGATATGTACTGAGTGCCTACCACGTTTGCTGGGTGGTGAGGTGACCCGGTAGAATTCTCTGTGGGTCAACCAGAGTTGACTTCTATTATGAATCCTCAGACTAAGAGTCTTCACACAGTGGAGATGACTAGGCCAGTGGACAACCACATTCTAATTCCCTTAGGGCCACTTTGGCATCTAGTTCTGGGTCAAGTTGGTCACATTGGACTTGGAAAACAAAAATCATTCTTTGGGAAGAGAGACAACAGTCCATTCTCATGAGGTTTAAGGAGGAAGAAGAATGATAAGAAAATCCCCAGCTTGGCGCTGGAGTGGAGGAAAGCCATCTGAAGCACCCAAAAGATGAACGCTGGGGTTGTCTTTGGTGCTAATGTGCCCCACACTGGGGTGTGGTTCCTGAGGAGAACATTATTTTGTGCTGCATGTGGCAAAAATAGCTCAGAGAGAGACATACTGAACCACTGTCAACTGATCATTTGGATTTACTGCACCATCCTGATCAAACATGCTCAAAGACCTCTTGAGAGACAAGACTTTCACAGAGAACAGCTCTCTCCAGGTGAAAACTGAACTTTGATGACAAATTATATGGAGGTAGTGAGGAAGAGACTGGGAATGAGGACTGAGTCAGCCATTGCCTTCTCCCCGGAAACAGGAGGCGCTGATAAGATTAAAAACATGACCAGGAGCTCAGGAGACCAAGCAGATAAGCAGTTGCCCAGATGTGACAACATGGCCACCATGAAGTCAACAGGGGGGGACTTTGGGGATTACAGATAACCGAGTGTATTGTCCACTTTTAATTTACAAAGACTAAAATAGCTTCCCATCACTTTGGAGAGTAAATTATTATTCTAAATGTCATGATATTGACAGGAACATGATACTGGACACATGATACAGGAATGTGATAACTAGATACATTACATAGTCATGCTTAGTATAAAATCTTTTTTTTTTTTTTTTTTGAGTCTGAGTCTCACTCTGTCGCCCAGACCGGAGTGCAGTGGCTGCTCCCGGCCACCACAGCCTCGACCCACTGGGCACCGGCGATCCTTCCGCCTCAGCCTTTCGAGTAGCCAGAATTACAGGCATGCGCTACCATGCCAGGCTGATTTTTGATTTATTGTAGAGATGAGGTCTCACCAAGTTGCCCAGGCAGGTCTCGAACCCACGGGCTCAGGCAATCCACTCACCACAGCCTCCCTAGGCGTGGGATTATAGACTGAGCCACCGAGCCCGGCTTAGTATAAAATCTTAATTGGCCAGGCATGGTGGCTCATGCCTGTCAATCCCAGCACTTTGGGAGGCCAAGGTGGTAGGATTGCTTGAACCCAGCAGTTGAAAACCAGCCTGGGCAATACAATGAGACCTTGTCTCTACCAAAAAAATTTTCTGGGCATGGTGGCACGTGCCTGTAGTTTCAGTTGCTTGGGAAACTGAGGCGGAAGGATCGCTTGAGCCCAGAAGGTCGAGGCTGTGGTAAGTCATGATTGTGCCCCTGCACTCCAACCTGGGCTACAGAGCCCATCCTCTCTTGTGGTTTTGTGATTTTTGGAATGGCTTGTGGTTTTTGGAATGGCTGTCTCTAATGTTAGCTGTCTATTACATCAGTTTTCCTACAGTTTGTGGCCCTGTGATGCACATATATCTAGCAACCTTTATGTCACGGTGTAGTCAAGAGAGGCATAGTTGGTCCATGGTTATTGGTACTTCACACAGCCACCTGTGCAGACATCTTTTTTTTTTTTTAGTTGGAGTCTCACTCTGTCGCCCAGGCTAGAGTGCAGTGGCACGCTCACAGCCACCGCGGCCTCCACCTGCTGTGCCCAGGCAATCCTTCCGCCTCAGCCTTCCAAGTAGCTGGAACTACAGGCGCGTGCCACCACACCTGGCTAATTTTTTGATTTATTGTGGAGTCGAAGTCTTGCCAAGTTGCCCAGGCTGGTCTCAAACCCTGAGCTCAGGCAATCCTCTTGCCTCAGCCTCCCAAAGTGCTGGCACCGCACCTGGCTGTGCAAACATCTTAACGAGTCACAGAACTCCTTCCTGCCCAATCAGTCTGCAGCTCTCCCAACTCAGGCTCAGGAAGCTGATTACTAATTGATTGGTGTAGGCTGGTGATTGACAACCACCTGCTAGCTTACCCTGCCTTGGCTGAGGAATAGCTTGTGTTTCTGTGAGAGGGTACCAAGGATAAAACACGTCTTTGAAATTTGTTTTTGGTTTGTTTGTTTTAGAAACAGGGTCTTCCTATGTTGCCCAGGTGGGTCTCAGGCACTCCTTCTGCCTCAGACTTCCAAGTAGCTGGGACAATAGGTATATGTCACCACATCCGGCTGATTTTTTTTTTTTTTTTTTTTTGTAGACAGGACGTCTTGTTATGTGCTGGGATTATAGGCGTGAACCACTGTGTCTGGTGAGAATTTATTTGGATACACATAGATCAGCAAATAATTCCTACCAACTGACCCAGCACCGCTTAGAAAGCATTTATTGCTTTTCTTTTTTCAATAGCTCACATCAGTTGACATAGGACACAATAAGGGAAAAATACCCATTACAGGCAACCAGTGCACATAGGTCCCTGTTTAAAAACAACAACAAAAAAAAAACAAGCCAGGTGCGGTGGCTCATACTTGTAATCCCAGCACTTTGGGAGGCAGGGCAAGAGGATTGTCTGAGTTCATAGATTCGAGGCAACATGGCAAAACCTCATCTCTACAATAAATCAAGAAATTAGCTGGGTGTGGTGGTGCATGCCTATAGTTCCAGATTCTTGGAAAGCTGAGGTGGAAGGAACACCTGAGCCCAGCAGGTGGAGGCTGTGGTGGCCACGAGCGTGCCACTGCACTCCAACCTGGGTGACAGAGTGAGAAGCCAACTCAAAAACAAAACAAAATAAAGCAAAACAAAAATAAATTGCTGGGCATGGTAGTTCATGCCTGCAATCCCAGCATTTTTGGAGGCTGACACAGGAGAATTGCTTGAACCCAGGAGTTCGAGACCAGCCTGGGCAACATAGTGAGACCCCCATCTCTACAAAAGAAATACATAATGAAACCAGCCAGGTGTAGTGCTGTGTGCCTGTAGTCCCAGCTACTTGGGAGGCCAAGGAGGAAGGATTTCTTGAGCCCAAGATCAGGATTACCTGAGTCTGTGATTGTGGCAATACTCTCCATCCTGGGCGACAGAATGAGACCTTGACTCAAAAAACAAAAACAAAAACAAACAAACAAACAAGCCCCAACATCAATGACAACAAAAAACCCCAAACAAATCAACACATAACCTCTCTATATGTGTATAATCATACATTCCCTGCATAAGCACAGCTTAGCAAACCTCTTTAAAATATACACCGCATGTTACTTGTTTATCATGAGGTTTCTGTGACACTCTCTCCATTTTTCTGGCAACCCAGTGGAATTAAACGGCTTGCTAGCATCACTCAACAAATTGGTGGTGACCCTGGTCTTTCCCTTTGCAAGCCAGTGCTCCTTCCGTAACATGAGTCTATTTCTTGGGATCTGCAGGGGACCACCACAGCCCCTCTGCCCTCATGGTTTCTGGGACGCCTCCCCTCCGGGTCAGTCGTCCCATGCGCTGATTTTTCTAGAGCTTGTGGCGCCAGACCAAGCCCCGCCTTGGGTCCCTGTAGCCATTCTCATGGACATCGCGCATGCTTGCTCTGCAAGGCGGGAAGTCGGTGGGGGAGTGGGGTACATAAATGAGGAAAATAGACAAGGAGGGAATAAACAGTGTTGAAAAGCCCTGGGCTGCACTAATTTGCAAAGTTTTAGGATGCTGTTCCTGCAAGGGCCCAGCTGAGTCCCCAGTGACCTCTCAGACACCCTGGCAAGTCTTCCCGCTGTGCTCAGGAGGCACTGGTGACCTGGGAGGTATAGTTTGACGACCAGGTGCTGTAATTGTGTATCGTTGAGAGACTGGAATAACTTCCAGCTCCGGGGTTTGACAGCAGCTATTTTTAAAGGACATTGAGTTAATAAAATCCCCAGTTTACAATGTGTGTGTGTGGAGCCGGGGGGGAGAGGAGAGAGAGAGATCTACTGCAGATTCCATTTATAAGGAGTTGGGAATTTCAAATGGTGATTTACTTTTTATGCAAAAAATATTTTTTATTGCTGCGTTTGAGTTTGTTTCTCACCTAACAGAGTAAGCATTTGGACACATAAACTGTGATGTTAAACATTTTCCAGTGAAAATGAAATGGAGGGGTGGGCATTCAGACCAAGAGAATTCAGGCTCTTCACTTCTCTTTCTCCCTCATAAATAATCTAGAACCCTTTAACACACACTTGTTTTTTCAGTTTTTAACACACTATTTAACTTTTATTTCTTTTATCTCATTAAACCAACATTGATTGAATACACGTAAAGTACTCCAAGGAAGAACTACATATTCTCATCCAATAAGGATATGATCACATTTCTGTTCCAGTTTGTCTACGTCTGTCTTTTACCTCAGGCGGTTTTTAGAGGGTGAAAAAAAACCAATCTGCCAGGAGCAGTGGCTCATAGCTGCAAATCCCAGCACTTTGGGAGGAGGAGGTGAGGGGATTGCCTGAGCCCACAGGTTCAAGATCAGCCCGGAGAACTTGGCAAGACCTCGTCTCTACAGTAAATCAAAAAAATAAGCCGGGTGTGGTATCATGTGCCTGTAGTTCCAGCTACTTGGAAGGCTGAGGTGGAAGGATCGCCTGAGCCCAGCATGTTGAGGCTGCAGTGGCCATGAGCGGGCCACTGTATTCCGGCATGGGCGACAGAGTGAGACTCCAACTCAGAAAAACAATACAAAACAAAAACCAAACTCACAATTATTTGCTGAGAAATGCAGGGAAACCTATAGAAAACATACCCTGATCCTAAGTCTGTTTCATAATACAGTGGGTGCCAAAAAATAGTATACTCTTTTTTGTTTTTTGAGTAGGAGTCTCACTGTCACCCAGGCTGGAGGGCAGTGGCATGATCAAAGATTACCACAGCCTTGACCTCCTGGGCTCAGACAATCCTTTTGCCTCAGCCTTCCAAATAGCTGGGACTATAGGTGCACACCAACATGCCCGACTAATTTTTTTTTTTTTTTTGAGTTGGAGTCTCACTTGGTCGCCCAGACTGGAGTGCAGTGGCCGCTCCCGCCCACCGTAGCCTCGCCTCCTGGGCTCCGGCGATCCTTCCGCCTCAGCCTTCCGAGTAGCTGGAATTATAGGCATGCGCTACCACGCCCGGCTGATTTTTTTTTTGATTTATTGTAGAGATGAGGTCTCGCTGCCCTGGCGGGTCTCGAACCTGCGGGTTCAGGCAATCCACTCACCTCAGCCTCCCAAAGGCGCGGGATTACAGGCTGAGCCACCGAGCCCGGCTTAATTTTTTAATTTATTGTAGAGACGAGGTCTAGTCAAGTTGCCCAGGTTGGTCTCGAACCCGTGGGCTCAGGCAATTCTCTCACCTTAGCCTCCCAGAGTGCTGGGATTACAGGCATAAGCCACTGTGCCTGGTTTACACATTTTAAGAAAGGAAAAAACTGTACTAAAATTTTAATGCTCAATAAGGTGAATACAAGTCATGTTTGACTTCTGCAATTACAAGAGGTGCTCAGAGTGGTTCCCATCAGTGTCTGGATACTTCTGATGACAGCGAACATCTCTTAAAATGTGTGTGCAGCCAGGCTCGGTAGCTCAGCCTGTAATCCCGCGCTTTGGGAGGCTGAGGTGAGTGGATTGCCTGAGCCCGCGGGTTCGAGGCCCACCTGGGCAACTTGGCAAGCCCTCTCTACAATAAATCAAAAATTAGCCAGGCGTGGTAGCGCGCGCCTGTAGTTCCAGCTACTTGGAAGGCTGAGGCGGAAGGATCGCTGGAGCCCAGCAGGTCGAGGCTGCAGTGGCCAGGAGCATGCCACTGCACTCCAGTCTGGGCGACAGAGTGAGACTCCAACTCAAAAAAAAAAATGTATGTGCGTATTTTTAGCTCCCCAGGTAAATACATATTAGGGAGAATATAGAGAAGAAAAATATTGTTTCAAAACAGGAGCAAATAACCTGCAGGTGAATACCAGGGTGGAGACGATAAGGGAAGGAATGCCTTGATGGCACAGAGCTTCTTGGGAAATAGGTGCTGGAATAATACGCTGAGTTTATCTGAGGACACCAGTACTGTTCAGAGAAAAGAAAAAGAAGACACCGCATTCACCACTCTGGTGGTGAAAGGGAATGGTGCTTCCCTTGTCTGGGAGCTGTTAGAAAAGAAGTCATGCCAGGCATGGACTCACGCCTATCATCCCAGCACTTTGGGAGGCTAAGAGAGGATTGCCTGAGCACAGGGGTTCAAGACCAGCCTGGGCAACTTGGTGAGAACTCGACTCTATAATAAATAAAAAAAATAAGCTAGATGAGGTGGCATGAGCCTGTAGTTCTAGCTCTTTGGAAGACTGAAGTGGAAGGATTGCCTAAGCCCAGCAGATTGAGGATGCGGTGGCTGTGATCATTCATGCCACTGCACACCAGCATGAGCCACAGGGTAAGACCCTGGCCAAAAAAAAAAAGAAGAAGCTTGTCAGGAGTACTACCTGTAGAGTCGCTGATGGAGCAAAAAGCGCATGAATTCAGCACATGGCCAAGTATACATCTGTTCAGTAAGGCACGATGGTGAAGTGGAAAAAAACAGACTGTTGACGCTAGTCCCAATAAACCGGGGTCCAGATTCCAGCATTAACACGTTTGGTGACCTTGAGCCTTTCTGAGCCTGGGTTTCCACATCTGTAAAGTGAAGAGAATCTTCATTCCATAAAGAGTCCATGAGTGGTAAGTGAGAAGATCTGTTGACTCGTACCCAGGACTGGGATGAAGTCAGTGGCCACTTCCTTCCTGGCCCCTTTACCCCGCACAGCCTCCCTGACCAGAGAGATGCTCTGTGCTGTGTCCATGACGGGATAGCAGGTCAAGGGCTGTGTGGTGGCTGCCCTGTATGTAAAAGGAAAACAAAGCAGAGAGCTTCAGTGACAGGACTCAGTCCCAGGAATCACAGGCCATTTTAAAGGTCTGTCCTGAGGAGGTAGACAGAGATATGCTCTCCGTAAATGCACTTTCGTAATCGATGCCAAGGACATTGACTGTATTGTGGAATTCAAGACCTGGAAGGGACCTTAAATATCATCTTGCACAACTTCCTTGAAACGGAAAAGGAAACCGACACCACCAAAGGCCAAGTGACTTCTCAAAGGGCCAGAAAGTTGTCTGTTTGCTGAGCTGTTCTCAGAGAATTTATCTGCAGAATCCAGCCAAGTACCCCCTCCTCTGCCATGTCTGGGTCATACGCTGTAAGAAACATTCTGATGGTTCATTTTTTTTTGAGTCGGAGTCTCACTCTGTCACCCAGGCTGGAGTGCAGTGGCCGCTCCCGGTCACTGCAGCCTCGACCTGCTGGGCTCTGGCGATCCTTCCGCCTCAGCCTTCCAAGTAGCTGGAACTACAGGCGTGTGCTACCATGCCCGGCTAATTTTTGATTTATTGTAGAGATGAAGTCTTGCCAAGTTGCCCAGGCGGGTCTCGAACCCGTGGGCTCAGGCAATTCACTCACCTCAGCCTCCCAAAGGCGCGAGATTACAGGCTGAGCCACCGAGTCCGGCTTGATGGTTCATTTTTAAGGCCTGTCTAAGCAGGCTGGCAGACGTAGCAATCTTCAGCCACCAGCTCTTGGCGGGCTCCTAACAACCAGGAGATGGAAACGGGCCAATGAGAAAACAACATGCTATTCTTAAGTAAATAGACTTAATCAGGGAAGGGAACCAGGGATAACCTTATAAGGGGAAAAAAATGAAACTAGGTGATGTCCGGAAGGATTGTACACTCCGTGGTACTCAGCCAATGAGGAACCGGGGGAGAAATTTGCATGCGAGAGAATAAATTGCTTGCTGTAGCCACCCTGAGTGTGCCTGGCTACCAAACACCCGATCTTGCAAGACCGCCATCAAAGTCTTGCTTCAGCTGTACTCCATGTCTCCGTGTCCATCCTTTGATTTTGGACAGGTGAGTTTGTTTCTCACATAAGTCACTTGGAGAATCTCACCCTCACACCCCGTGTCCATAACTACGGGTGTGGAACACTTGTATTCCACTCCAGGAGGTCTGTGGCCCAGCCACAAAGCTAAAAACCTTTGCATATGATGCTGTCTTATGAGCAAGACATTTTATAAACAAGGGAAGCAGGAAGAAGTCGGGCAGCGAAGTGAACACACAGGAAACACAAAACCAGGGCCACTGACACATCCCACCCTGGGAAAATAGGTGAGTCACTCTCTGAGATAAGAACCAAAATAGTACCAGTCTGTGGAGTGCTTATTACTTGTCAGGCCTGTGCTAAGCACCTTCCGTGCATGATATCCTGGGGTTCTATGACTACATTTCATCAGGAGGGAGCTGAGGCTCCTGATGAAAGGGAAGATCAGTCCCTTGTTCTCTGTCACGTGCAAGCAGTGAGTGGGGCAGGAACAAAGGCCCATCTTGTCACTTCTTTCCTTTTTTGAGTCGGAGTCTCACTCTGTCGCCCAGGCTGGAGTGCAGTGGCACAATCACGGCCATCACAGCCTTGACCTACTGGGCTCAGGCGATCCTTCCGCCTCAGCCTTCCAAACAACTGGAACTACAGGCATGCGCCACCACGCTCAGCTAATTTTTTGATTTATTGTAGAGTTGAGGGCCCACCAAGTTGCCCAGGCTGGTCTTGAACCCCGGGCTCAGGCAATCCTCTCTTCTTGGCCTCCCAAAGTGCTGGGATTATAGGCATGAGCCACCGTATCTGGCCTAAGTTTTTGGTTTATTGTAGAGATGAGGTCCTGACAAGTTGCCCAGGATGGTCTCGAATTCCTGGGTTCAAGTAATCCTCTCGTCTCCACCTCCCAAAGTGCTGGAATTACAGGAGTGAGCCACCACACCTGCCTCACTTCTCTATTTAAAACATCGTGGTGGTGCTCCTGCTCAGCTAGAGTGAAAGCTAAAAAGTCCCTGCAGTGGTCTACAAGGCCCTAGAGGGTCTAACCCTGGCTGCAGCTCTGACAGCATGTTCTTTCATTACCCCCACATCCCACTCACTCTGGTCACCTGTCATTTCTGGAACATTCCAGATAAGCTCTATTTCAAGGTCTTGGCTGTAACTCTGTGCTCTGCCTGGGCCTTCCCCAGATGGGTCTTCTGCTTATCCTTTTGTTTTATTAGTATTTATTTATTTGCTTATTTTTTTGAGTAAGAGTCTCATGTTGTCACCCAGGCTCAAGTGCAGTGGCACAATCACAGCCACCTCAGTCTCGACCTGCTGGGCTGAGGGGACCCTTCTGCCTCAGTTTCCCAAATAGCTGGAACTACAGGCGGCCACCACCATGCCCAGCTAATTTTTTTAAAAATTATATTTATTTTTTATTTTAAAATTGTGGGGTACAATTAAGGGTTAGCTATACAAATATTCATTGTGCAGGTACCCTTGTTGATGAGGTATGCCCCCCTTCCCCAGACAGATATTGACTACTTCATTCCACCTCCCTGCTCCTCCCTGACCCGCCCCCTGTAGTTTCCCACCACTGTCAATCCTTAATTTTTTGATTTATTGTAGAGACGAGGTCTCACCAAGTTTCCCAGGCTGGTCTCGAATCCCCAGGCTCAGGCAATCTTCTTGCCTCTGCCTCCCAAAGTGCTGAGACTGCAGATGTGAGCCACTGAGTCCAGTCATTCTTTAAAATTTTTTAAAAATAGGGTCTTGCTGTGTTGCCCAGGCTGTCCTCGAACTCCTGGCCTCAAGCAATCTACCCATCTCAGCCTCTTAATAGCAGGGACTATAGGCATGAGCCACTGTGCCCAGCTTTTACTTACCCTTTTAGGTCTTCCTTGATGATCCTATTTAAAGTTAGAACTGCCGGGCGTGGTGACTTCTACCTGTAATCCCAGCACTTTGGGAGACTGAGGCGAGGAGATTGACTGAGCCCAGGGGTTTGAGACCAGACTGGACAACTTGGCAAGACCTCATCTCCACAGTAAATAAAAAAAATTAGCCAGGCATGGTGGCGCACGCCTGTGGTTCCAGGAACTTGGAAGGCTGAGGCAGAAGGATTGCCTGAGTCCAGCAGATCAAGGCTGCAGTAAGCGTGCCACTGAACTCCAGCCTGGGTGACAGAGTGAGACGCCGACTAAAATGAATGAATGAATGAATGAATTAATTAATTAATAAAGTTCGAGTCCTTCAACACTCTTGATTTCTCTTCCTACTTCATTTTTCTCTCTAGCACTTACCATCATCCTACCTGTTCTATTTTTACTTAGGGAGACTGTGACTGTCTTTTCCCATTAGAAAGTAAGCCCCAGCCGGGCTCGGTGGCTCAGCCTGTAATCCCACGCCTTTGGGAGGCTGAGGTGAGTGGATCGCCTGAGCTCTGGGCAGCGAAACCTCATCTCTACGATAAATCAAAAAATCAGCCGGCCGTGGTAGCGCTTGCCTGTAATTCCAGCTACTTGGAAGGCGGAGGCGGAAGGATCGCCGGAGCCCAGCAGGTCGAGGCTGCGGTGGCCGGGAGCGGCCACTGCACTCCAGTCTGGGCGACAGAGTGAGACTCCAACTTAAAAAAAAAAAAAAAAGAAAGAAAGAAAATAAGCCCCACCATTGACAACGACTATAGTAATCGATGGCTCATGCAAGAATCTTAAATGGATGTTAGAACTCACTGGTGGAGATTTGATGAGGTACAGGATATTTACAACTCCCTACAATGTCCTTATTCATTATAACAGGAAAAAGAGCAGCTTTACGGTGGAAAATTCTGGCAAACACTCCCTTAACCAAGTGGTCAGCATTAATCCATGTTAGCTCACCCATAATGAGATGCTATAATATAGCATAAGGCACTGCAACACAGCATCACGCCTGCGGGGTCCCTGCCACAATAGCATCATTGAAGTCTAATGATCAAGAAACATTCTGGCCAGGCGCAGTGGCTCAAGCCTGTAATCCCAGCACTGTGGGAGGCCAAGGTGAGGGTATTGCCTGAGCCCACAGGTTCGAGAACAGCTTGGGCAACTTGGCAAGACCTCATCTCTACAATAAATAAATAAATAAATAAGTAAGCCAGGCGTGGTAGCCCACGCCTGTAGTTCCGGCTACTTGGAAGGATACTGGGTCGATGTTGGGGTGGCTGTGAGTGTGCCACTGCACTCCAGCCTGGGTGATGGAATGAGATTCTGACTCAAAAAAAAAAAAAAGAAAAGAAACATTCAGCAAGCCCAATCAAGAAATATTCTAGAAAATAATAGACTTGTGTTCGTAAAAGATGTCAAGGTCATGAAAAACAAGGAGAGACTGAGAAACGGGTCCATGTCGTAGGAGACTAAAGAGGCATGACACCTGATACGATGTGGGACCCCAGATTGATTTTGTTTTTTAATATAAATAATGTTACCAGGATACTTGATAAAACTTAAATAAGGCCCATAGAATGGCTAGTAATGTTGTATTAATATTAGATTCCTGATTTTGACATTTATGCTGTGGTTATGTCAGAAGATGTCCTTGTTTTTAGGAAATATGCTCTGAAGTATGTAGGCATCTCAGGGCATCAAGTGTATAATTTACTCTCAAACAACTCAGAAGAAATGGAATAGAGAGCTACATGGGGGAGAGAAAATAAAGCAGATAGGGCAAAATTGTAATATTTGTGGAATCTGGGTGGTCTTCAGGAAATGTTTGTACAATTTTTGCAGCTTTAAGTCTGAAATTATAAAAAATAAAAGTTTACTAAAAGAAAAAAGAATGTAATACCATGAAGAAAGGGATTTTTATTTACTTTGTTCACTGATGTCTCTAACATGTGTCATAGAGAATAGTACTTGGCATGTTCTAGGTACTCAGTAAGACCCTACTGAAGGAATGAACACTGGCTTATGACTTAACAAGGTGTTAGGTGCTCAGTAATCCCTGCTGAGTGAGTGAACACTGGCTCATGATTTAATAGGTGCTAGGTGCTCAGTGGTGGCTGCTGAGTGAGTGAATGCTGGCTTATGATTTACCATTGAGGCCAGCTCTGAGTGTGTCATGGTTTGTGTCCCCCAGATTTCACCTGTTGGAGACGCGTCTCCAAGGCAGCAGTATCCGGAGAGGTGACCTTTTGGAGGTGATTACATCATCAGGTTACTGCCTTCAAGAGTGGATTCATGTCACTGTCATGGCAGATTGTTCTCCTGAGAGGAAGTTTGTCATAAAAGCGAGTTTGGCCTTCTCTTGCTCTCTGGCTCACGCTCTCCTTCCCATCCCCACTCTGCCATGGGCCAGTGCAGCCAGAGGGCCCTCGCCAGATGCTGGCTCCTCGGCCCTGGACCTCGCAGCCTCAGAACTATAAGAAACACGTTTTTGCTACTTATACAGGACCCCATCTCAAGTCTTCTGTTACAGCAGCACAAAATGGACTAAAATAGGGGGATTCACCACCCACCCTTTATTACTCAGGGTGCCCACCCTGCAGACGTGCAGGGCTTCGTGTCTGACTTAAA
>JAPVLO010002493.1:0-33939 GCA_027257055.1 Cephalopachus bancanus
TTCAGATGGTGCCAAGTTAAATTCCTGAAAAGAATCTTTATATCTCTCTACAGTCAATTGTATGTAATGCCCTTTATGTACTTATCTGTTAGTGCTAATTTTTACCATGAATATCTTTTTAGAAAGTATCATTAATGTTCAGTCTTTTTCCTTTTACTGTCTGACCTCATTTGTAAGTTTTCTTCAAAACTTAGCAGTTTGAATTTGGTGAGTATTTTAAATCACACAGAATTGCAAGATATAAATTTTGCTTTGAGGTTTTCATCTCTCCACTGCACGAGTTCAAGAATCATTAACCTGATTTACAATCTTTTCCAATTTCTTTTTACCCCCCCTTTTCCCCATTTATTAACGCTTTTTGCAATTTTACCATCTTTCCCTTCTAAACGTCTTTCTCCTCATCACAAAACAAATGAATTGTTTTAATGTACTAGCATGAGGGCAGGGAGAACATCTAGACCCTGGAGAGGAGTTACAGCCTGGGACATTAAGTGGGAATTTGACTAAAATCGGAAAAGCAGCAAACACATTTCTCATGAGCAGGTCTCGGGAGCATGATTTGACCCAGAAGTCTTGGTACACGGTCCTGGAATTCGGCAGTCATGAGGAAAATTGCCCAGCCTCTTGAGACACTTGCCTGTTCAAATCAGTGTTGCCAATGACAAGCTCTGCCTGATTTTTCAAATATTGACTTTCATATTTGTAAGGCAAAGGATCTTGATTTCTGATGCAGTTAGTGAAGTCTGGCATCTACTTTGCCTCTAGCCCAGTAACAGTAATTGACATAAAAAAAGGGACTTTTAAGAATAAAAGTTTTTCAAAACATAATTGTTCTCTCTCTCTCTCTCTCTCTCTCTCTCTCTCTCTCTCTCTCTCTCTCTCTCTCTCTCTCTCTCTTTCTCTTTTGTTCCCCTCCCTCCCTCTCTCTCTCTCTCTTTTTTCTAACACACACACACACACACACACACACACACACACACACACCCCACACCCCAAAAGTACAGAGAGCTTAAAATACTTACCTATTACCACAATGGGTAGGATCTTCTCTGTCCCCTCATTACATTTATGCCTGCAGGCCATAAGGAAGAGTAGAGCTTGAGAAAGGAGTATGGCTCCCTGATTCCCCTGCTGAGTAATTCTACCAACCAGAAATTAAAACTATAAATTCAGATATTCAGTTTTTCTAACAAGATCATCCGGAGATTTAAGTGATTTTTCTATAAATTGTGGTGACCTAAATAAACAAGCAAATACATATTTATATTAACTCTAGTTTGGCCATGCAGTTTCAGATAAGAGTCAAGAGAATCCCAATCTGTACTTGTTAGTCAGCATGTTCAGCAGAACACTTTTTAAAATTTTTTTTTTTAGTTGGCGTCTCACTCCGTCGCCCAGATCGGAGTGCAGTGGCCGCTCCCGGCCACCGCAGCCTCGACCTGCTGGGCTCCGGCGATCCTCCCGCCTCGGCCTTCCGAGGAGCTGGAACTACAGGTGCACGCTACCACGCCTGGCTGATTTTTGACTTTATTGTAGAGATGCGGTCTAGCCAAGTTGCCCAGCGGGTCTCGAACCTGCGAGCTCAGGCAATCCACTCACCTCAGCCTCTCGAGGTGCGGGATTACAGGCTGAGCCACCCAGCCTGGCTCTCAGCAAAACACTTTAAGATAGAAAGATAAATCAGCAGGTGAATATGACCTCTCCACGTTTGTAATATATTGCAATTAAAAGCAGGATAAAGAAGATCAGTTGAAGTAAATGACTCAATTAAGCAATTAGGAATGTGGCCAAGTTCTGTTATAAACATGCTTTGGTTTTTTTTTTTCTTTTTGTTTTTGTTGTTGCTGTCATTTTTCTTTGGTGCACCTGGGCAAAACTATGATTACCAGTCATACATAAGACCCCTCATTCTTATATAAATTTTGACATGGAAATAAGAAACCCAATAGAAACATGAATCATGCCCAAATATGTAAACTATTGATTCATGATGCCGAACTTAATGATTAAAAAGTATAGAAGGATTAGTCTTCCACATTTACTTTTTAAAAAAGCTATAATTGCAAATAACATATTTTATATTATACTATAATGTATGGTAATGACTGGGTTCCACATTTACTTAAAAAAGCAATAATTGCAAATTGTATATTTTATATTATACTATATGTTTGGTCATGACTAGATAAAAATCACAATCTAGAATAATTACATAGATTCCCCAAATAATATCTATATTAATTAACAATGCCTCTATCTGCTATCAATGATATGATAAAGAGCAGGAATAGAAATCATAGTTCAATCAAGATTAATAATTAGGTGGGTATGCTGTGATAAGCATAATATTCTAATTATGAGACAAAAATGAAAGTATAAGTGATACAGGAAAGTGGGAAATTACATAGATGATAGAATATTAGATAGATGACAGAGAGAAAAGAGAGAGAGCTGATAGATAGAGATATAGCAAGTAGTCTTTGGTACCTAAGATACAGCGGTTCAAAATTTACTTTTCTCTATTTTTTAGTTTCAATAGATAAAATAGTTCAAGTTTAACCTGATATTCTTGAGTAGAGTTGAATTACAATCATTTCGAAGTTTGCTTTGTATGCCACAAGCTCCTTGGGAATGTTCTCTGTATATTTAAATGACAGCTTTTACAAAGTATCGTGGTTTTAGAGATGGAAAGGGTTTCACAGAGTGTTATTAACTATAAAACTCACAAATTATTTTCAAAAACTAGCTGGAATTTTTATAAATGATATGTTAAACTGATTCAGTGAATCTAGAAAGTAAATTATGTTTTAAACCTTTTTTTTTTTCATAAAAATAAGTGCTCCTTGTGGGAATATATTGCTCTGACTCAATCAGAAAACACTTGTAATGTTAATGAAAAACCTGAATACCATAGATTAAACATAGTAAATGAATTTCTTCTTGATACGAGAGCAATATCGCATCAAGTATGATGTTAATGTTGCTGTTAAGTCTTGTTTTCCATTATTGCTGCAAAATGTTATTAAAAACATGTGTGAATTCAGAATGATTAAATCTTTTGACCTACTCAAAAGAAATAATCCCCAAAGACATAACTTTAAAATTCTAATTTTTCTGCAAACTGCTGTATATTTGAGGGCTTTAGTCAATTCATTAGTTTATTTAATATGCGGTATATTTGAGGGCTTTAGTTAATTCACTAGTTTATTTTAAATTAATCTTCATTTTAATAACTTTGATAGTTCAAGAGCTGCATTTGATCTTATGATAATTTTGCCTGAGATGTGTTATTATCTTAAAGGATTTCTTCAAATTCCCCCTTGCAAATAGTCTCAGAGATTGCAAGTGTTCGTTTGCTGAACATAAATATGATTAAAAGCAAAAGCAGCAAAAATGCAGACAACCAAAAATAAACACATTGAAAATAAACACAAAAGTATGTGTGTCAAATCCTTTTATTTCATTTCTTATTGCATTCCCTTCTTCTTCATGTGGCAATGCTAATGTGAAACCAAAGACTTTCGCCACAAAACCTATTTAAGTCCTCTTTTTAAGAACATTATTCAGACTCTAGTGGACAGCTGCTCATGTCCCCAGCTGTGAATGGTTCTGAAATCTTTCATCTACAGGCCACTCACCCCACTCTCACAGTTCACGGTAATCATGCTTTAGGTTAAAACCTTAAAATGTCCCTGTTAAAAGACTTACAGATTGATTGGCAGTGGGCTGAGAGGTAGAAGGAGAAGTAAAAGGAAGAATAGGTTAACCCAACATTTCCCAAAATATTTTTGAAGAGTTTTATGAATAACTTTTTCATAAAGTTTGGAACCTAAAATGGAAATAAAAGTTCCACATTTATTTATTCATTCACTCCAGAGATTTTTCCCTTTTTGTGGACCAAGCACTTTTTCGGTTATGATCATTGTTTAGATACATATACCAGGAGAGCACTCCTCTGTCGTGCCTGCAGGGATCTCTGGGTTTCCTAAAGCGCTCACAACTTATCCCACCTAGTGTCACTTAGCCTGTGCTGCCTTGCAAGGCTCTGGAGATGCTAGTGCAATGCTGAGGATTCGGGGAAGTGTGGAGCAGGTCCAGAAACTGAAAACGTGTCTTATGCATGAATATTTCTTTGCACAGTGTTTTCCAGCTGTATTTTCCAACAGCCTATTTTTACCGAATGGCTCATTTTCCACTGAAAGTCAAATTGAACTTTACTGGAAAATATCTTGATTTATTTAGTAGTAAAAATACAGCAATATTTTAATATCCAGCTTTTTAAATGTTTTCAATCATTAAAGGCTATTTTTATAATATATTTAATTCAAGGACTTTTTCCATATAAATATTGATTTCGGAGAGGGAAAGATAAGTCTGGAAGAAGCAGAATCTCTATATTTAAAAAATTGGTTTACGCTCTAGCTACGTGGCTTTATTTATTTAACTTCAATTCACAGCAGTGTTTACTAGTACCTATTATGTACTAAAGAGATGTGTGAGACATTGAAATTATAATTGTGAAAAAATAGAAGCCTTATCAACAATCAGTCTTGGGTCTAGGAACAGCTAAATAAATAACTACAGCAACAATAATAAGTACCGCCATGAGGTTGGTATACAAAGCTAGGAGAATACATGGGAAGCACGTATACTGTATTTAGGGAAATCAAAAAATGAGTATTTGGAGAAACACAAGTAGAAATCAGCCAGAAGAAGGAGAGAATAAAAGATAAAATGGTTCAAGTAGAAAAACATGGAAGCAAAACCCACAGATGATGAGTATAGTGTTATTGATAAAGCCAATGTGAATTTCTACATTTTGTCTTAAAACTAGAACTGTAATACTTGTTATATCCACCTCACGGGGTTTATTTATAAAGATCTAATGACTCGAAACTGTTAGGCAATATATATGAGCATGTGGGTGTTTCTAGTTTCACTGTGTTGTCTTCTACTCACAGTAAAGACTTTTAAGGTTATTATTAATTATTCACTATGTTGATGTACAAGTAAAAAAAACAGTATTTAATCTATCAAATTCAGTTGATAAATATTATTACTTCATGTACAAATATGGTACATTTTATTATGTCATTGCAAGGCTTTATATCTTAGGTATACCTTAAAATCCTTTATATATTATAACATTACAAATTTAACATTCAATTTTCTAAGTACCTGAATTTCCGACAAAGTGTTTCTAATAATTAAATAAGTCTTATAAATCTAATGAGTTAAGTTCACAAAGTTGATAAATTTTAAATTCATTTAAGTATTTCAGTCTGGCTTACCATTTTAGTGAAAATCCCTTAATACTTTTCAAAATTGAGTGTAAACATAATTAGTCTCTTTATACATTTCTGGTAAAAAAGCAGGGTTTTGCTGTCAAGTCTTATCTGCCACATTGTTTTAAGCATAATAAATACTATAATACTAAATGTCCACAGTTGCTCCAAACATAACATAAAAATATTAAAATGAGTTTGATTTTCTTCATAATTTTTGACATTGAATTCAAGTAATTTTAGATCAGTGCTTATCCAATAACATTCATATCATTCCAAACAAATCAATTTTCTCTTTCAGTATATCTACATCAATGATAGAGATATTGGGTTAGAATGGTGACCTCAATTCTTGCTTAAGATACTAATTGAAACTATGAAGCCCTGTAGTCACAAAAACAAACCTCCATAATTTGCTAAGAAATATCATACCCATAAGTTAATATGATTTAAATATCTGAAACCTATCAACAAAATTTACTCATCTGTTAAATTCACCAAATTAATTTACTAAAAAATTCTGTTCGGAAATGTTACTCCTCTTTTTCTCATATCGTAGGGCCACAATTTCTACAGGTATTTTCGTGATATCCCATTGAATTCTTTTTCTCTCAAGAGTTTGTCATTGAATTAAGATTTTGACATATAGTCACTGTTAGGCACTGCACTAGACATTGATGTAGAACCAAGACTCACAATACTCATTCTCCTAGGTGGCTTATATTCCTTGGGTTGGGTGTCTCATTAGACCTTAGACAGAGAATTAGAGTATGAAATAGTAAATGAATGACTTCGTTCAGTAATTGTTCAGGCAACCCCTTTTCCAGTAGAAAATAAGCAAAATCTGTAACGAGTAGAAAAGAGATTTGTCTGAATAGAAGGAACAACTACTGAGTTAACATTGAAAATAATGTACTTAAGTACCTGAAAGTTAGTCAGGCTGTGACATAAATTAAGGAGAGAAATGTTAGAGGTATATCTATAAGCCACATCTTTCAGACATTTTTAGGCAAGGATAAATGCTACGAATAAAAAGAAACTAGACAGTTTTAAACAAGGGTTGACATGGGAACACTTAAAAAAATCTGCTAATTGTTGCTGCCAATGATTTTAAGGAGCTAGACTAAGCAGTTTTCGAGATAAGAATGCAATTCATCAGGTGATAATTGATGGTAACTCAATTAAAGAAACAGATGTGAAGGTAGTGAGAAATGGCCAGACTCAGGAAATGTTTTGTAATTAGAATACATAAGAGTTGCTGATGGGTTGATCTGGACTCTGAGGCTAGAAAGGAAAATCAATTACTATTGATACATTACTCCCAAATTTGGAGCTTGAGAAACATGGTTGTGTGAGTGCTATTTAGGGCATGTTGAGTTGGAAATGCTTAGTTAACATCCAAATGGTAATATCAAAGGCATCATTTGATATATGTCTGGGGTTACGGAGAAAAGTCAGGGTTAAGGAATATATTGTAGAGACATTGACACATAGGCGTATTTAAAGCCATGGAAGAGTAGAGATAATAGAGTAGGTAGATGGAAAAGATCAAAAGGCCTAGGGGTAAGAACTACGATATTTGGAAGATAAGAAGAAAAGAAAGAGGACTGAGAAGGGAAAGACAAGAAAAGGGAAAGAAAGAAAGTAAATGGTGGAATATTTTATAGAAGCAAAAACTGGACATTTTGTTTTCATAGAAGCCTGGGCGGGGGGCGGGGGATGAGTTCAATATGGAAGACATGGTTAACGGTATCAAATATTGAAAATAGTTGGGTAAGATAGGGAAGTGAACATTGAATTTGATAACACAGAGGCAAGGACATAGCCTAACTAAAGACGTTGAGTAGAGAAGAGAAAATGAAGTTAGTGTCTATTGAAAATGCTTTTAACAAATATACATTCTCTTGTTCTTCTGTTCAGTAGAGTACAGAGATGAGGTAGAAGCTAGAAAAGTATGTTGTGTAAGGGATCAGATGATAGCTTTCTTTATTAAAGAAAATCATGATCTAATGCTGATAGGCGCAACCATATAAATGGAGATGCTGATTATGCAGGAAAGAAAACAGGTAACTAGCAAGAACTAAGTATTTGAGCAGTAGGACCAGATGAGATCTAATATTCAAGTAAAGGTGGATCACTGATAATAATTAGAAAGTTTTATTCATTGTAACAAGAAAAAGAGAGTAGGGAATAGATGCAAGTAGTTTTGTTGATTTGGTCATGAGAAAGAAAGGAAAAATGTGCCAGATAATTTCCATTTTTCTCGGTGATATGTAAAGCAAAATATTTTACTAGATATAAAATGTGTGAGGAAGGCCAAGTGTAGCGACTCTCGCCCGTAATCCCAACACTTTGGTAACTGGGCAGGAAGATTGCTTGAACCCAAACATTTGAGACCAGTCTAGGCAACATAGCGAACTCATCTCTATAAATAAGTCACAAAATTAGTCTGGTATGGTGGTGCATGCCTGTAGTCCCAGTTACTCGGGAGGCTGAGGCAGAAGGATCACTTGAGCCCAAGAAGTCAAGGCTGTAGAGACCCCTGATTGTGCCACTGCACTCCAGCCTAGGTGACAGAGTAAGACCCCAACTAAGAAATAATAATAATAAATAATATGAGGAGATAGAAGT
This sequence comes from Cephalopachus bancanus, assembly GCA_027257055.1. Taxonomy (NCBI): domain Eukaryota; kingdom Metazoa; phylum Chordata; class Mammalia; order Primates; family Tarsiidae; genus Cephalopachus; species Cephalopachus bancanus. The sequence goes on from JAPVLO010002493.1 coordinate 7,917, forward strand.
TGTTCAATAGCCATTTTGGAAAGAGTAATACATATTGTTAGAAATATAGTCGAATTGCTGGGTCCCAGTAAGTATCCATTTGAAATGCTAGACCATGACTTTGAGTTCGACTTTCAGCACTATATTGTTGTGTTCTCAGGCAGAATAGGAACTACATGAAGTCTGCAAGCTTTGATTTTCTCCCTTCGTAACTTAATAGGAGAAAGAAGGGAGGGAGCTAAAAAAAGTCTGCAAAACAGAAATTGTAGCAATGCAGCATGAAATTCAAGCTGGCTACAGAGCATTTGACGGTGCAACAAGGCAACTGACAATGAGAAAAAGAAGTGGTGATGCAGTTGTCGGTGATGAGGTTAACAGTATGACATGGAAATGGAGCAATGGTGCTGCGAAGTAAACACACTGTAGGTGAGGAGATGGAGTGAGGGGAATATCGTCTCAAATTGTCGTTGGAGTTACAAAAGTAGTGATAGGAGAAGAAATGAAAGGGAAGATGTTAAGTCAAATAATAAAGCCATACATAAATGTAAGGGAATGACTAGGGACAAGTTAATTAAAGTAACAAGAAGAGGTAGCAGAGGCAATAAGAAAATACAAAATTCACCTTGAAACGCTAAAAAGTAGAATAGAAACTCAGCAAAATCTTTTATTTTTATTTCTCAACTCTATATTCTTAAACCTTTCAATGAACTATAGAAATAACAAATTTTCTTTATTTTAAATTACCGTATGATAGGTCTACAAACATAGATGGCCTACAACAAACCAAGACTTTCAAACCAAAGTACATTTACCCCTACAGAGTGTTTAACTTTTTCAATATATATATATATATATATATATATATATATATAAAAGTAGGAGTTGGTCATCTTTTTTTCTGTGAAAGTCCAGAAAGTAAATGTCTTAAGCTTTGTGGGATGTGCAGGCTCTATTTCAGCTACTAAACTTTGTGGCTGAAATGTGAAAGCAACCAAAGACAATATGTAAATAACTGCTTGTGGGTTTGTGACACACCAAACTTTATTTATAAAAATAGGTGCGGGCTAAATCTCACCTGCTGGTCATAGTTTGCTTACACCTGAGTTAGAGTCCAGCAACCAACTTAATTAGAATTACAACTCTAAAGGTTAGGGGATCATAAAAATCAATAAGGATAATGTCTTTATAGTTATAGCTCTAAATATATATTTAAGTAGACAGTATTTGAAATAGAGTTTTATACCTATGAATGTTTGGCCTTACAAATATTTGTAATTTTTGCAATTAAAAAAGACTGGGTTATTCAGTTATTTGGCATTCTAAAAACACAGCATATAAACATACCAAGTATTAACATACTCATCAGTAATGTTTCCTGTATGTATTTCTTCAAAAGATAAAATAAGATTTAAAAAATGTTTGGGGATGTAATTCTCATCCTAGCTGCTCTTAGAGGAGTCCATTTAGATGCAGAATTGTACAATAGTCATTCACAATTTATAAAATGGAATAAAAAAGAGGTTCAGATTAAAATTGCTTAGGTAACTTCCAGTTTCCAGTTTGGCAACTAAGGGGCGTGGAAGTTATCACTTCCATCTCCACAGGAAAAAATAAATAAATAAACTGACCAAAACCCGAAAATGAAAGACTCCTTTAGATCTATTGAGAATTGAGGTCATGAAGCCATCTGCTGTCCCCAAAGTTGGAAGGACAGACAGGCATATACAGAGTCACAATTTACCAGGGCCGAAGTGCAAGAGCAAACACTGCTCTTGGGTCAGTACTGGGGTAAGAAAATCAAAGTAAAATTTGACAAAGTGTTAGAGAGTTAGTTTGGACAGGTTAAGGTCTACCCCAGTCACCTTGGATTCAAACTGCAGAAACTCAAAGACAGAATCTTAAAAGACGTCAAAAAAAAAAAAAAAAAACCTTGCCTATAGAGAAACAAGGATAAGATTATATCTGACTTCTCTTGAGACACCATGCAAGTAAAAAGAGTAGAACAAAATATTTATAGTGTGGAAAAAAAAAAAAATGCCCACATAGATTTCTATATCCTGTAAAGTTATCCTTCACAGGTGAGGGACAAATAAAGATTTTCTCAAACAGAAATTGAAGGAATTTGTTGCCATTCGACCTGCCTTGCAAGAAATGCGAAAAGAAATCCTCCAGAAAGAAAATGATATATGTCGGGAACTCAGATCTGCATTTTATTAGTCTGCTTGTGCTGAAACGGCAAAATACCTGAAACTGGGTAATTTATAATAATAGAAATTTATTTTTCAGAGTCTGAGGCTGGAAGTCCAAGATCAAGGCCCTGTGTCTAGAAAGGGGGTCATCCTATGCTTCTACCGTGATGTCTTGTTTCTGGGTCCTTCGAAGGGAAAAAAACGCTGTCTTCACATGGCAAAAGATAAAAAAACGACCAGGGAGCTCTCCGAAGACTCCTTTTTAAGCCATTAATCTCATCCACAAGGGCAGCACCCTCATGACTTAAACACTTTCTCAAACACCCCACCTCGTAATACCATCACTTTGAGGTTTAAGTTCCAACCTACGAATTTTGGAGGAGCACATACATTCAAATTATAGCATGCATAAACAAAACTACTGGAGAAGAGTAAATAAGTCAAAATATTCTATTGTTCATATTCTTAATTGATCTAATAGAGAACAGCTTATTTAAAATAATAGCAATAAAATATAACATCTACAGTATTCAAAATAATAGCAACAAAGGTGATTATAACTAATAGCTATGAGAAATGAATAAAAGCAGTGTTACAGAAGTGGATAGGAAGAATTGTAAATACTGTTATAAGGTGCCTTTACTACCCATAAATTGGTTTGTTATTATTTGAAAAAGAACTTGGATTAACTATAAATGTCTACTGCAAACTCTAAGGCAACTAAGAAAGGAAGAAAAATAATAATTGATAAACTAAGAAAAAATTGAATCATAAAGAATACGAAATAATATCAAAACCATAGGAAATAGAAAAACTATGGAAGACAAAAAAGAAAGAAAGAAAGAGCAAAGGCACCAAAACAGTTAACAAATATGGAAGATATTATTCTAACTCTATTAATAATCACTTTAAATATCAAAAGTCAATGGTCTAAACACACTAACTAAAGGACAAAGACCATCAGAGTGAGTTTAAAAAAAAGAAAAAGGAAAACACCCAATTATTTGTTGTCCACAAAAAACAATGATTTAGGCCATACTTCTGTGATGTTTGGCCATAACTTGGGCCTTCCATACTGCTCCCATAAATACAACCTCTTTGCATAAACCACCACCACTTCTAGACACTGATCTTTAAATATGCCAGATTATATAGTAATTAGAATAGTCATTCTTTCTCTCTGTATGAAAGTACAGACATCTCCTAATGTTGGTGGTATAATTAGACCACTCACCTAAATCTTTATTGACTGCCCTGTCAAATTTCTATCTGAGCCCAGTTATCTGGGTGATAGTGTCTGAATAGTAAGTCTTTTTTATCATGATAATGAGCACCCTGGATTTTGATCTGATTTAGTAAACAAGATCAACATCTAAAATCCCTGTAGAACTTGGCAGGGTCCGTACAGATCGAGCCACCATATACTTTGTACATGGTTTGTACTATTTAAGAAAATAGTCTATGACCAACCTATTATATTTTCTGCAAAAGTGTCAATTAGGTATATTTAACTCTCAATGTGTCTCTGCTTAGGTATGCCATGAAACTACCTGTAAACATTATTCATTTACTTTGGGAGAGGAATTATCCCTAATGTTGAGTCCGCAGACAACAAATTGCTTAACTCCAGAGAGTTAAAGAAATAGTTCCATGTTTATTAGAGAATTTGCTGTTTTAAACTTTTGATTCTATTTTCTGAGAGTCCATGTGTTACAAGATAATTAAAAAATAGGATAAAATAAGTGATCATCTCAGTTAACATGCAGTTATAACCCCCTAAATAGGTCAAAAGGACCAGCAATGCCTTCAAACTTTTTTCTGGGGAATTGCATCGACAGTTATTTTCAAGCATTCATTTCCTTTTGATGATGGGTGCTATTTCTTATCACATTGGTGGTTTTCTCTGATACAAGATAAATGCACCATCTCTCTGATGATTGGCCTAAGCAATTGCCAGTCTACTTATTTCATGAACTCAGCTACCTCTCTTAGAAGACAGACCAAGACATTTGCGCCAGCAACTAGGCTTTGGTTTTGTGTTTTGTTATCTTATTTGTTTTGGGAGCTAGCGGGTTCATAACTGCATAATACAATTAAATTATATATGAGTTGCTATCATTCAGAGCAATCAATTCTGCCCCATGTTGTCCTGAACAGTGTTGGTTTGATATCCTGACATCATCAGAAGACCTGTTTACAGTGCTTCATGTTATTGGTGTTAAGATAGATATTCATTAGTGCCACAGATTAATATATCACTGAAAAAAAGCATATTTAGTAACTCAGTAACTGGTAGAAATAAATGTAAATGCTCTTAAATTTCATAATTTTTATAATATTTTGTCTTTCTACTTATAGAGAAAAGCCTTTACTAGTTGCATGTCAATGATCAAAAATGTAAGTTATGCCATTATACCCAATCGTTCCCCATTGGGTTTTGTTGGTTTACTTGTTTGTGGTTGCTTGCTTGTTTTACAAAATATTACTTCACTTTTTATGAACCTAAAGCATTTGGTTGCATTTTGTAGCTCACACTAAAAAATGTGACTCAAATTTTAATTAAGTACACCCATTAAATTATCCTGATACACCTCCTCTAATATTGAGTCTTTTTTTTTTTTTTGAGTTGGAGTCTCACTCAGTCTCCCAAACTGGAGTGCAGTGGCCGCTTCCGGCCACCGCGCCTCGACCTGCTGGGCTCCGGCGATCCTTCCGCCTCAGCCTTCCAAGTAGCCGGAATTACAGGCATGTGCCACCACGCCCGGCTGATTTTTTGCTTTATTGTAGAGATGAGGTCTCGCTGCCCAGGCGGGTCTCGAACCCGCGGGCTCAGGCAATCCACTCACCTCAGCCTCCCAAAGGCGCGGGATTACAGGCTGAGCCACCGAGCCCGGTTCTAATATTGAGTCTTATGGAAATATTCCAAAAACGTTAGCATGAAAGAACATATAAACTGCCTCTAACTGAATGGAAATTAAGCTAAAAATGCCAATGGATAGTCAATATCATTGCAATGAGAGAAAAAAACAATGAAGCAGCAAAAGAATCATGCAGAATACTAATGTCTCTCGACATCTCTTGCAAGTGTAAGACAGACTTATACAATGTTCTCACTGTCAAGTTCCCTCTCTGCTCTCTGAGCTGCCAAGTGCTGGCAGTCATAAATCAGTCTGCAGAGGCAGGCTGCAGGCACAGCTACTTCACTGGCAAAGCCAATATTTTGTGCGAAGCCTGAGGGAAGTATCTTTGTCTAAGGCCTGACAAGCATCAATTCTACAGAATTTGATTAAAACATCTATTAATGTCAATCTTTAAAAATAACAGCGAGAAGATAATAGATTTGGGAAATAATCTAAAAAATGCATCATTCCTTTCAGACTGAGTAAAAATGACAATTGAACATAGGTAAATTACAAAAGAATTATGTCTACATTGCTAACATCCACAGAACTAAGTATAAATAACAGTAGGATGTCTTTTTTATGTGTATAATTAATTTGAAGAATATGGAAGGAGTATCAATTAGGATTAAGCTGGACTGCATATGTCTGAAAGCCCAGAATAACCATGACTTAAGATAGTTATTTCCCTCATAAAATTTTGAAAGTAGGCCAATAATATATATAGCAACTCCACACTGTCCTTTTAAAAGCAAGCTCCAACTTCTGTTCTCCATCCTCAGGATAGAACAACAATTCTTAACTTATGGTCCAACAGGGTTACTGAGGACCTATTCATCATATCAATATTCAAGCAGGAGGCTCTTCTCCCCACCTAAAGCCATTTGTGACCATTTTTTTAATCCTCCTCACAGGAGAGTGCTAGAATTTGCAATATATCTAAAAGTTTCCGGAAATTTTAGTCTCTAAGTTATCAAAGTTCTCCAGCCCTAATGAAAATTTTAAAGCTAGATCTCTAAGTGCTTCCTTTGTCAGGCTTCCTTATCTCAATGGATGCCCATTCTGTTTATAGATCTTTATTTGTTCAATGCTTCTTTCTTTCTCACTGGCTGTTTAGAAGTGGGAGCCCCGGCTACATCCTTGTACCGGAAGTACTGATGCCATCTGTTACTTAAAGGACTTCACTAACATTGCTCTAATTCTCCCAGAAATGCTATTCCAGTTAAATAATATAATAAGAAGTGGTTAGTGAAGCCCAGGTGCTGCTGTGTTAAAATGTCAACCCTGACCTTTGAAAAAAAAAGAAATTCAAGCAGAAAAGAAAAAGGAAGATGGGGAATAAAGAAAAGCACTTCAAGAAGTTTTCCCTGATGTCTCACAGAACAATTTTGCTTAAATGCCATTTGCTATGACTTAGTAACAAGGCCGCAACTTGGAGGAAGGGCATACATGTTTTTTCATTGTTAATATATTTAAATTTATTTAGCATTAGTAACGAAAGTCCTTTTTTATTTTTCTTCTTTTTTTAAAAAATTTTATTTTAAAGATGTGGGGTACACATCTTTAAAAGACTTACAGGGTTAGGTATACAAATGTTCATTATGCAGGTACCCTTGTTGATGAGGTGTGCGGCCCCTCCCTCGGCAGAATCCTACTACTGCCAATCTCGCCTCCCCCCAGGCAATTTCCCACTACTGACAATCCTTTTTTTATAGTGTTATAATAATTGTCTAAGGTCCACTTATGTGTGAGAACATGTGATACTCAGTTCTTTGTTGCTGTGAAAGATCACTCAGTACTATAGACTCTAAGTCCATCCAAGTTGCTGTGAAGTTCATAACTGTGTCCTTCTTTATGGTTGTGTAATATTCTATCATGTATATGTACCACTTTTTTTAATCCAGGTCTCTTTCAATGGGCAGCATGATTGGTTCCATGTTTTCGCTATTGTGAACAATGCTGCAATAAACATAAGTGTGCGGGTATCTTTTTCATGGAGGGATTTGAGTTCCTTCTGGTATATTCCCAGTATGGAGATGGCGGGATTCTATGGAAGGTCAATTTTTAGATCTTTTAGGAATTGTCAGGCTGTTTTCAACAGAGATTATACGGGTTTACATTCCCACCAACAATGTAGAAGTGTTCCCTTTTCCCCACATCCTTTCCAGCATCTGTTGTTTTTTGGTTTATTGATGATGGTCATCCTGACCGGAGTTAGGTGGTATCTCAGCGTGATTTTAATCTGCATTTCCTTGATGGCTAGTGAGGCTGAGTATGTTTTCATGTATCTGTCGGATGCTCATATGCCTTCTTTTGAGAAGTGTCTATTCATCTCTTTTGCCCACTTTGTAATGGGGCTGTTTCTTTTTTCTTTTCTTTTTTGGCACATTTGAGTCCCTTGTAGATCCTAGATGTTAGGCTTTTGTCAGACATGCAGTTGGCAAATATTTTTTGCCAGATTGTGGACTGTCTCTCTGCTCTCTTGATGGTTTCTTGGGCTTTGCAGAAGCTTGTCAGTTTGATGAGGTCCCACTTGTCTGTCTTCTCTCTTACGGCCTGGGCACTTGGGGTTTTGATCAGGAATTGGTTGCCAGTTCCCATTTCCATAAGGTATCACCTGCATTTTCGAAGGTTCTTATAGTCTGAGATTTTATGTTTAACTCTTTGATCCATTTAGAAGTGACTCTTGTGTATAGTGATAGGTAGGGAACTTGTTTTAATCTTCTGCATGTGGTCCGCCAGTTTTCTCAGCACCATTTACTGAATAGCTTCTTCTCTCCCCAGTGTTTGGTGGTGGGGGCTTTATCGAAGATGAGTTGGTTGAGAAATTGAGGTTTTGCTTCTGGAATCTTTATCCTGTTCCATTGGTCTATATGTCTGTTCTTGTACCAATATCAGACTATTTTGATTATTGTAACTTTACAATAAAGTTTAAAGTCTGAAAGTGTGATACCTCCCGCTTTGTTTCTGATTGTTTGTTTTTGTTTGTTTTGCTGAGGATTGTTTTGGCTATTCCTGGTTGTTTATGTTTCCATATGAATATATGAATTCCTGTATTGTCATTTGCAGGTCTGAGAGGGCATACTTTTCTTCTTTTTTTTTTGAGTTGGAGTCTCACTCTTGTCTCCCAGACTGGAGTGCAGTGGCATGTTCCCAGCCACCGCAGCCTTGACCTGTTGGGCTCTTGGGATTCTTCCTCCTCAGCCTTTCAAGTAGCCAGAACTACAGGAGCATGCTACCACGCCCAGCTATTTTTAATTTTTATTGTAGAGGTGAGGTCTTGTCAAGTTGCCTGGGCGCATATCGAACCCTCGGGCTCAGGCAATCCACTCACCTTGGCCTCCCAAAGTACTGGGTTTACAGGCTGAGCCACCGAGCCTGCCCTGGTCACATATTTTTAATGAAGTAGCAATATACTAACATTTAGGATTTATAACTTAAGAAAGAGAGAAAAACGAACAGTTTTGTTTATTTGTTTGGCATTTTTTTTTAGAACCATCAAACTCATCCACAGAAATGAAAATAAGTAACTTTTCATTGTGACTGCTGCAAACACAGACAGAGTTTAAACAAGCAAGGTCGAAATTCAGGTTCTGCCAATTCTAACATTAGAAATAAGAGCAAGCCGGGCTCGGTGGCTCAGCCTGTAATCCCATGCCTTTGGGAGGCTGAGGTGAGTGGATTGCCTGAGCCCACGGGCTCGAGACCCGCCTGGGCAGCTAGACCTCATCTCTACAATAAATCAAAAAATCAGCTGGGCGTGGTAGTGCATGCCTATAATTCCAGCTACTCGGAAGGCTGAGGCGGAAGGATCGCCGGAGCCCAGCATATCGAGGCTGCAGTGGCCAGGAGCGGCCACTGCACTCCAGTCTGGACGATAGAGTGAGACTCCAACTCAAAAAAAAAAAAAAAAATAAAAATAAAAAAGAAATAAGAGCAAGTTATTTATGCCTTCTATACTCTATTTTCCAGTTGTAAAATGGAAATAATGGTAATATCTATCCTTATAACTGTGTTGGTGACTAAATAAAATCAAGTGTTTTATAATTGTTACATTTAATTTTCTCATATTTTGTTCGAGATATTTGTGTTCAAATACTTGAGAGATATTGGTCTGTAGTTTTCTCCTGTCTAATTTGTGTATGAGGGTTATACTAACCTCATAAAATGAGCTGGGAAGTGTTTCCTTGTCTTCAACTTTATGGAAGACATTTTGCAAAATTAATTTTAAATCTTAAATTTTCAGTACAATTCTTTGGTAAAACTACCTGAATCTGAAAACTTTTTTTCAGAAGTTTTTAAATTACAAATACAATTTATTTTATAGTATAGAAATGTTCAGCTTGTCTATTTCAGCTTTGTTGAGTATTAGTAGTTGATGGTCTTTGTGGAATTGGTTCATTTCTTCTAAGTTAACAAATTTATAAGTACTGAGTGAGTTGATTATAGTATTTCTTTGTTATCATTTTATTGCCTACAGAACGTACAGGTGATTTTGGTTGTCTCTTTTCTTACTTTTCTTCATCTTTCCAGAAGTTAATAAAATGCAATAATTTTTCCCAGAGAACTAACTGTTTGTTTCATTAATTTTCTCTATTGTGTTCCTGTGTTAAATTTCATTCATTTCTGCTTTTGTCTTTAATACTTTCTTCTTTCTGTTTACTTTTTATTCAATTTTCTTTTCTTTTTTTAGTTTATGGAGGTAAGAAATTAGATTATCTATTCAAACTCTTTCCTCTTCTCTAATGTAAGCAATCAATGCCATAAATTTTCTTCACAACGCCGCTTTAGCTAAATCTCACATCTTTTGATATGTTGTATATTTATTTTCATTCAATTTTATGTACTTTCTATTTTTTTAAATTTCCTTTTGGATCTCTGATGATTTAGAAAAATGTAGTTTATTTTTAAGTAATTGGAGATTTTCCTGTTATTTTTCTGCTATTGGTTTCCAGTTTGATTTCATTATCAGAGGATACACTTGGTATGACTTAAACATTTTAAAATTTGGTTGAATTTACCAACTCATCTTTGACAAAGTTGACGAAAACAAACACTGGGAAAAGCAAACCATATTTAGCAAATGGTGCTAGGAAAATTGGCTAACCACATGCAGAGAAGTGAAACTGGACCCTTACCTATCAGCATATACAAAAATTAACTCAAAATGGATCAAAGACTTAAATGTGATACCTCAACTGTAAGAATCTTTGAAGAAAACCTAAGGAACATCCTCCTAGATATAACCTAGGCATTGAATTTATGGCCAAGTCCTCAAATGCAAACACAGCCTGAAAGGTGCAGGAAGCGACCAGAGGGGCGGCTCCCGAAATGGCGCCGGCACACCAGACAACAAAGGCCCTCAGTTCCAGCTTCTGTGAGCACAATTCCAGCACGTGCGTCAATTTCAAACCTTCCTGCTTGCCTCAATTTCAAACTTCCCCTGCACATCAATTTCAAACCTGCCAGCCTCCAATCCGTAGCCAGCTTTGTTATGCATCCAATAGGACCATAACACGTCATTGGCCCCACCCTACTCCCATGCAGCTCCTCCAATAGGAGCATAGCACAGCCCCTTCCGGCCCCTGTCGGGCTGATAAATACAGCCCTCTCTCTGCAACTCTCTCTCTCTTTTTCTGTTTCTCTCTCTCCGTCTCTCTTTGTCTCTCTCTGTCACTCTCTCCCTCTCTGCAGCTCTCTCCCCACCTTCTCTCCCAATTCCTCTCTCTCCACAGACCCTTTCCCTTTTTCCTTGTAACCACCACTTTAATAAATCTTTTGGGTCCTGGCTGGGTGTGGAGTCATTACTGGCACCGAACTTCATTCATTGGTGCCGTGACTCAGATCGGGTGCTCTCCTGCCCTGGTGTGGGTCTATCCCCGTAGGTGGGACCCCTGACCCAGCGCCAGTGGCCACTCCAGCCCTCCCGAACCTTTGCCACCGTTTTGAACGCCTGACCTGCATTCACCAGTGACCATTGGATAGGTGAGTTCCCCAGACACGGAAGCCTGAAACTTGCCCGAGGTCACCGGGGGGAACTGGTCGTTCATCATCCTGCAGCCCCTCTGGCCCCAGGGCAAGGGGGAACGCTCCCCGCCTCTGCCTTCACGGCCACAGCGGACCCTGAAGGCTTCCTTTTCTCCCTTTCTCTCGCCAAGCCACAGATAAAGGTTCTTTCCTCCTCCTTATCTCTCACACACCTTCCCATGGCCGCCGGACTGCAGCGGGCCCCAGGGGTCCCACGTCTGCTAGCCTGTAGTGGATCTCGCCCAACCCCCCCACCCCCCAAGGAATCCCACGGCTGTCAGGCCGCAGCGGACCCCAGGGTTCCCACGTCTGCTGGCCCACAGCGGATTTCGAAGGACTCCCATATCTGTCGGGAAACAGGGAGCCTCAGAGGCTCCATGTTTGTTGCCCCACAGTAAGCCCTATTCGACTGGTAAGAATCTCGAACACACTCCCACCCGCCGCTTGGTCAAGTGCTCTCTGTTTTCGAAAATCCTTGCGCTAGGTGCCTTGACCCCCTCAGTTCTCCAGGAGGACCCTGGTTGTGCCAAACCCCTGTGACGGCAGGCTTTGCCACAACCACACTTTTGGACAGCTGACTCTTCGGGGGACACATATTTAGTCTACCTGTCTGATCATGGGAGGCTCGTCATCCCTGCCAGCCCATTCCCCTCTTAAATGCCTATTAAACAATCTCACCACACTTTCTCTTTCCCCTGATATAAAACCCAAATGCCTGATTCATTTCTGCACCCAAGATTGGCCAACATACCCTTTAGACAACCAAAATCAGTGGCCCCCTCAGGGGTCCCTCAATCCTGATATTATTCGGGACTCATATAATTTCTGTGAGCGTTCAAAACGTTGGGTAGAGATTCCCTATATTCAGTCCTTTTTTCTCCTCCGTGAACATCCCTGCCTCTGACTCAATTGCAATCCCTCTAATCTTTACCCTCCACTCATGCTAGCATCTGTCGCCTTTTCTACAACTTCTCCTTCTCCCACTGTTCTATGCACACTTCAGCCTCCTCTCCAAAACTCCCCTCCCCCACTGCAGACACTGTATGTCCCAGTTCCGCTACCCCCTCCTCCATCTCAGATTTCAACCCTGCAGAGGAGCTCCCCCCTTACAGGCAGCCTCAACAGCCTCAGGCTCCCCTGCCCCCACCCTCCTCTACTCCAGCAGCTTGATCCCTATATCCTCCCCTTCCAATCGTTCCCCAGTGTAGCCCTCCGATAACCCAATCCAAGGCCGCACCAGTCCTCCTAGCAGTTTACTAATATTGATTTAAACTCCATAAAGGGACAAACTATTTTGGCTATATATTTTATCTCCCAGTCAGCACTGGGTATTAGGCATAAACTCCAAAAATTAAAAGAGGGTCCACAAACTCCTCAATTAGAGCTATTGGACACGGCCTCTAAAATCTTTAACAACCAAAAGGAGGAAAGAATACAGGACCACCAACATAAGCAGGAAGCACTTCAGCTTTTTTTCTACCACTTTAGCAGAAAAAGCCACCACATAATCTTCCACCCCAGATGGTCAATAGCAGAAGGGGTACACATCCCCTTCCCAGGTTTGCTTCCGATGCCGTCAAAATGGGCATATGGCCTAAGACTGTCAAGCTCTGTCCACCAGCAAAACCCTGTCCCAAATGCAAACAGCATGGACATTGGGCTCATGATTGCCTCATTTGCCTAGCCGAAGGAGAGCACATGGCCCAGAGGCTTGCTGCAATTAAGGGACACCAGGCATCTTACACGATCTCAAAAGGGGATCTCTTGGTCTTGCTCCAGTCAGATTGACTCGCCCCTAACTTGGTAGCCCCAATGTCTTCGGAACAAACTATTAAACCAACCGAGCCTAGGGTGGAAATATCAGTAGCTGGCGGAGTTATATCATTTTGTTATTAATATGGGGCTACATGCTCAGCTCTACTTAAATTTCCTGGTCCACTTCTTCCTTCCCCCCCTTTTGGTTGTGGGGGGACAGGGCATTATATCCAGGCCCCTCACTACGCCATTACTTCCATTGTTCTGGGAAATAAAATATTTCACACTCTCTCCTTATTATGCCAACGTGTCCAGCTCCATTATTAAAGGGGACATTATGACAGAAATTAAAACTCGTATTATTCTCTACCCTGAGTCATCACCACTGTGCTTTTTGGGTGCCTTTTGTATAGCTTTAAATTTCCCTAGTAGTTCTACATTGGATCCTATCTAAGCCCTTCCACTGCATATAAACTTATTGCTTTGGTTAAAACTCTAAGGTTAGGAAAAATGTAAAGAAAGTTGGTGGTGTAAGGTATGTTTTTAGTAGGAAAGGATAAAGAAAAGATAAATAATTGTATAGGAAAGAATATTGTATGGTTCATTTTTGTTCTATAATAGAATGGCTGGTTAAAGAAAGTATAGAACAAAAATAGAAGGTTTAAGCATGTCAAAAAATGGTATGAGTTTGTCGAACATGGTAGACGAAAGTTTGTAAAAAAAAAAAAAAAGGTAAGGGAAATTCTGTAAACACTCAAGGCTACAGAAAGGTTCATAATTTTGTCCTTTATGGCTGTGTAATATTCCATCATATTTATACACCACATTCTTTATCCAGTCTTCTTTCAGTGGACAATACAGTTAGTTCTACACATACATGTTTATTGCAGCATTATTCACAATAGCAAAAATGGCAGTACCATTCATAAAAAATCTTACCACCCCATGCACACAAAATCCTACTGTTCATTTCCCCCCACCATCAGAAATTCCCCTGGTCACAGCTTCAACTCAACCATCACTTGTCAATGTTACCTGTGCCCTACCTGGCTTCTTCTTCTGGTGCTGTCCCTAAACATCATTTAACTTTTCTTTTAGATATGCTCTCTTCCAGGTTTTCTGTCTACTTCCACAGTCTACTCCAAGACAGCTGGTTACTACCGCCCTCGGACCCACTGGAAGACTGGCCGGAACAAGTCGCTGTCCTACACTTATAAGGAAGCTTCATGGAACTCTCACCTGTGGAAATCTACACCTACAGTGCCTACCTTTGGGCCCTGCTCTGGCTGGTTCTGCACCCTTCCACCACCTTACCCCCACAATGCCCCCAACCAGCAGGAAGTAGCCAGAAAGAGTAACGACGCCCCTCCCCATAAAAAAGAGAAAAAGGGGGGAATGAAAGGTGCAGGAAGCGACCAGAGGGCGGTTCCCGAAATGGCGCTGACACACCAGACAACAAAGACCCTGGTCCCAGCTTCTGTGAGCACAATTCCCGTGTGCGTCAACTTCAAACCTTCCCGCTCGCGTCAATTTCAAACTTCCCCTGCACATCAATTTCAAACCTGCAAGCCTCCAATCAGTACCCAGCTTTGTTATGCATCCAATAGGACCATAACACGGCATTGGCCCCACCCTACTCCCATGCAGCTCCTCCAATAGGAGCATAGCAGGGCCCCTTCCGGCCCCTGTCGGGCTGATAAATACAGCCCTCTCCCCGCAACTCTGTCTCTCAGTCTCTGTTTCTCTCTCTCCATCTCTCTTTCTCTCTCTCTCTGTAGCTCTCTCCCTCTCTGCAGCCCCTCTCCTCACCTCTCTCCCACTTCCTCTCTCTCTCTCCACAGACCCTTTCCCTTTTTCCTTGTAACCACCACTTTAATCAATCTCTTGGTCCTGGGCCGGGTGTGGAGTCATTACTGGCGCCAAACTTCTTTCACAGCCTAATCTAAGAAATGACAGATAGAACCCAATCAAGCTAAAAAGTTTTTGCACAGTAAAGAAATCATCAAGAGAGGAAAGAAACAATTCATAACCTGGGGAAAAAATATTTGCAATCTATGCATCTGAAAAGAGCCTAGCATTCGGGATTTATAAGGAACTAAAACAAATTGACAGGAAAAAAGATAACCCCATTTAAAAATGGGCAAACAATATGACAGACACTTCTCAAAGGAAGAAATACACACAATGAACAAACATGAAAAAATGCTCAACTTCACTAATTATCAAAGAAATTGCAGTGAAAACTATAATGAGATACTTCC
This sequence comes from Cephalopachus bancanus, assembly GCA_027257055.1. Classification (NCBI taxonomy): domain Eukaryota; kingdom Metazoa; phylum Chordata; class Mammalia; order Primates; family Tarsiidae; genus Cephalopachus; species Cephalopachus bancanus. The sequence goes on from JAPVLO010002493.1 coordinate 23,028, forward strand.
TAACCTCAGTCAGGATAGCTGTCACTAAGAAGTCAAAAAACAACAGATGGTGAGGCTACAAAGAAAAGGAATGCCTATACCCTCTTGGTGAGAATGTAAGCAAGTTCAACCATTGTGGAAAGGAGTGTGGCATCTTCTCAAAGAACTAAAAATTGAGCTACCTTACTATCCAGCAATCTCACTTCTGGGAATATACCCAGAGGAACATAAATTGCTCTACCAAAAAGACACCTGCACACAAGTGCTTATTGGAACACTATTCACAATAGCAAAAATATGGAACCAATCCAGATGCCCATTGAAAATGGACTGAATAAAGAAAATATGTTACATAGACATGATGGAATACTATACAGCTATAAAGAACAAAATTATGTACTTGCAGCAACCTAGATACACAGGAGAACATCATTCTAAGAGAACTGTGACAGAAACAAAAGAATGCAATATCACATATTCTCATTCGTAAGTGGGGCCTAAATATTGGACAGCACATTCAAAAAGGTGGAAATGAAACAAAATTTGAGCACTACTAAAGGAGGGAGGGAATTAGGGGAAACAAGGGACACACAACCACCTATCTGGTACCATGTCCACTGCTGGGGGAGAGAAGGGTTGCTAGAAGCCCTAACCTCACCTGCAAGGAATTTACTTATGTAGCAAATCCTCACGTGTACCTTACAACTCTAAGATAAATGAAAAAAATTTTTAAAAAAGTAGAAAAATTGATGGAAGTTGTTTCATGAACAAGGGTGTGTTCTCAATCTCAATGAATATTCCATGTGTAATTAAATAAAGAAGTGCACTCTGCTAGTTTGGAGTGGAGTGTTCTATATGTCAGTTAGATCCTGCAGGTTGATGTTGTTTTGTTTCTCCATGTCCTTGCTGATTTTCTGTCTAGTAGTTTTATCAGTTGTTAAATGAGGTATCAGAGTTCTCAAGGTGCACTGTAAATTAGTCTTTTATCCTTTCAGTTTTGTCTTACATACTTTGTAGCTTTTTTTGGTGGCATACGACTTAAGATTTTTTTTGTTGTTCCTTTTTTTTTTTGTTTTGTTCCTGTTTTTGATTGTTCCTTTTGTAATTTCCCTCTTTGTCTCTAATAATTTTCTTTGATCTGATGTCTACTTTATATATTAATAGTCACTCACACTTTTTAAATTAATATTTTCATGGTATATTTTTTTCTATGAATTTACTTTCAACCTACCTATATAACTACATTCGAAATGCCTTTCTTGAATATAGTATGTAGTTGAGTCATGTATTGTTTTGTTTCACTTGATCCATTCTGCCAATGTTCATCTTTAGTTGATGTATTTAGATCATCTATATTCATGATAATGATTGATATGTGAGGACTCCAATCTTTCATTTTCATATTAGTTTTTTCTTACATTCCCTATGTTTCTTATTTTGCTTATTTCTCTTTCCTTATCTTCATTTTTTGGAGGGTTATTCAAACATTATTTAGGATTGCATCTTGATTTCTTTGTGTTGTTCTTTAATCTGTTGTATATAGTCTTCTTATTTGTTGATCTGGGTACTCAAATATACATTATGCAACATCACAGTCTACTGCTATTGATATCACTTCCAATAAAATCTAAAATCCTTAATTCAATTTAGGACTCTTATACTCCTCCTTTTTAAAGTACACATAAATATGCTTTCCTTGAGTATCTCCTCTACATATAGTCAGTACCACATCTCCCATTGATATAATTTTGCTTAAACTATAAAATACTATTTAACAAATTCAAAAAAGCTATCATTTAAAAACCCTTCAAGGTACCAAGAAAAGAACTTAATTCAAAACATCTTAAAATATAAAGAAATCGCTTAAATAGGACTCAGCTTAATGTCTTTGCAGATCTCTTACTCTTCCTACTTCTGTGTGTTGCTTTTATTCTACAAGTTTCCCATCTGTATAGGCCCAGAAAAAAAGTAAATTGATGTTCTGAAACTCACTCTTAAGAGTTAGAGGCATGACCCCCCAGTTGACCCTCAGGACCACCGTTGTGTCTTATTGGCTTATAATCTGGCCAAATGCTCATTTCTGAACTAATCTGTTTGGCTAAGGAAATTGAAGAAATTCACATTGCTTGAATAAATCATTGTGTGAAGGAAGAAAGTAGTAATCTGATTTAGATAAAATAATCAATGCCTACCATAAATCAGAAAAAAGAATCAATCTTCTCTCAGAGAATAACTGATGGAAACATTTTGGAGAAATAGCCACACTATTCATGGGACTCACAAGCAGAGATCTAGAAAAAAGAAAAGCTCCTAATTTTCACGTCTATAGGTGGGTCATTTGTATCTCTCACGCATCCATTACCAGTGTGTGGGGTATTCAGAAATTCTATACATTACATCTTGCCTAAGAAAGTAGCCCTAACCTATATTTGGTTCACATGAGTCTGTGATGAGTAAATACAACATATTAAAACATCTGTTTTAAACTAAATGGTACACTGCTCATCTATCTATGGTTAAATAAAGACTGTATTCCAGTACTTAACAATAAATTAGACAGTGTTAAATATTATTAGATAAATCAAATATTAAACAATAATCACTTTATTAAATAACCAATTAAAGAATATTATTTTTAAATGGCAACAGTTTGATCAACACTCTAGGTTCTACCAATTTTAGAAAGAGCATGTCTATTAATTTTTAAGATGATACACTAATACAACAAATACCAATTGCTAGACAATTATCAACAATACTAGCAAAAATAAGTTGATTCTCAAAGGCAATAAATGGAATCAGAAATGCATTTGCTTTATCTAACAAATACTCACCAAGTAGCCATCATATATTTAGCATTTTATTATGCATATGTTAGAGAGACATGTCATTTCATAATGCAAAATTATGACTAAAGCCATCTGTTTCTGCTTATGTTTTAGCAAGTTTTCATAATATGAAAACAGCTATTTTATCCCCAGAATTGACAGCTGGTTTGTCTTAATGTAGCTGGCCCTTAAATTTGACATGCCAGTCAAGCTATCAGGAAAGGGCAAAATATAGAATTTGATATATCAGCAAAGCCGTTACAAGAAAATCAGGTACAGAAGCCTATATATATATGTGTGTGTGTGTGTATGTGTGTGTGTGTGTGTGTGTGTGGTGTGTGTGTGTGTGTGTGTGTATGTATATGTATATACACATGCATATGTATATGTATATGCATATATATTCTGCACCTCATTTTTGCAATAGTTTTGCTGATATATATGTGTAAATATATATATGTATGTATATATAATAAATTCAAGATCACACTATATAGATTATTAAATAACTTTTTATTATCATATTCTAATAAAACAATGCAAGTTAGAGATACAGATAATTTTGTTTACACATAACAAGGTTAACATATGACTCAGATGATCTACATTTAAGAGATATACTAATATTAATTTTTAAAAGCACTCTGATTTAGAAAAACAAAAACAATTTTTTAAAAACCTCTAAAGTTATTCAAATAATTTAGGACAAGTCTTCTAATGATTTCTTCCCCAGGTGTAAGAAACATTCTACCTTAGATGTAAGGAAACTTAAGCAATTTCTTCACCATTACTTCTCTGCCAGAAGCCACAACCCCTAAAGAGGCAAAACGGAGATTACCCGAAAATGGGGAAAACGCTGACTGGGAGCAGAGCCCCAATGGGAAGCGGCCATGATGGAGGCAGAGCTCTATGGATCCTATTGAAGGACTCCTTTTGGTCTTAAAGGAATGCGTGCTTAGGCTTGAAAAGCACTTCCCTTGATAAATAAAACAATTAGCTAGAATGTGCAAGGATGTGGAATTAGCAGTAAACCTATGTATAGAAACGTAAAAAGGGCTCAACAGCAAAAATTTCCCCCCTGAACGGACAAGGGAATGTTTTACTACCCCCTTTCCCATGAAATTTTGCAACCTTTAGCTAAAAAGGAAAAACAAGTACTTCCTCATACCCTTTATAAGTAACAACATTGACAGTTGTGATTGATGAGGAAGTGAGAAACTGAAACAGAGTGTTTCCAAAAACAGGTGTTTTCGGGAAAAACAAGTCACAGACGTGCCTTTTGATTTAAGAAACAATTAGAAAGAGGGTTGAAATTAAAGTAAGGATTAGAATTAAATAAATAACAGTTATAATTAAAAGATAAATTTTTATTATAGATGTCGGTATTAGTTAAATACAAGTAATAGAAGGAATAGGAAATAATTAAGTTTTAAGGTAAGCTTAAAATTATACACACTTAATGTAGGTTTAAAATGAAATACATTTAAAATTAGAAGTAAGATTAATTTCATATATAAGTGTAGATTTAGACTTAAGTTTTGTTTAGAAATATAAAATGTAAAATAGGTGATAAGAAAATAGTAAGTGATATAGATAAGGCAATTAGAATTAAGAAAGTTAAATTTTTAAATTAATAGTAAAATTAATTAATATAGAGTATTAAGAATTCATAGTGGGTAAGATTAGGGTGGTTATATAAAAGAGAAAACAAGTCAATATATTGCTGCTAAAAGTGTATTAAGAACATAGATTATAAAGGAAAAGAAATAGAATAGTGAAGGGAAGAGATTCAGTTGACCTAGAGGTCACAGGTTGTGGCTGATAAATTCTTGGCAGCTGGTGTTTTGTTACATAAATAACACCACCAGTAGCAGAAAGGGACAAAATGAAACTTGTAAAGGTCAACTTCCCCATAAACAAAAGGAAAAAACATGATGTAAACATTTAATGTGTAACGTGTGTTGCATTTTTGTGGGTACAGGGGTCAGTTAAAAAACTATATAAGCATGTAAAAATTGAATAAAAATTGGCAGAGTCCTGAACTCTACCCAAGAAGTTGACTCCTGTCGTTCTTATTTGCCGTTCCTGATTCTCCCCATTCAGGCCCTGACTCTCTCCTGAATCTGGACTCCGGCACTTCTCTATTTCACAAATGAGGAAACAGTCCATGTGAGGAAGTAGAAGAAAGTTCCCAATTACAGCTTGGGTACGAAGATGCTATCTCCACTGTTCTAGACCATTTATCTCATGCAAATCATTCCCTTGGTGTCTCCATATGCTCTGCTAACTTTCACCTCCATACAGTTGCTCACACTTTAACTCCTTTAGAACTCTAACGGAAATTATTTTTACTCAAACAATTCCCTAATTCTGCTTCTACTGATATTCAGCTTAAACTTGATAAATTCTAGGAAGCTATTCTTGATCATTCACACACCTCTTCAAGTTCCTTGTCTCTGATCATTAATACTCATCGTCTGTAAATGTATATAGAGATGATTAATGCTATATTGTTTCATACTCATTATATAGAGTTCACTACCTAGTTAATTGTAAAAGTAATCTGGTGCAAAAGTAAATTACAAGTAACACGAGAATTTAACCATGGCAAATTTTTGGAATTATCTGCCAATTTTTCACTTCATTAAGGCTTTGATAAGCCCTTTTTTTTAATAGTAATTAACTTTTGAACTTCTATTAGCCTCATGCTAATTTAAACATCACAATAATGAGATCAAATAAGTATCAGATCTGCAAATACTCTCTATGAAAATTGAGTGTATTAAGTACGGACTAATACCAAGAAAACATATGCAACTATGCTAACTGATCTGGCTTTTAATTTATTATTTCACATCTCAAGTGGTCTTCAGCAGACAGCACTGCCACTCACTGTACTTACCAAACTCTTTCACCCCCTTTCTCTGTTCTCCAACTTCCGGGAGCCCTCCACTCTTAGTAGGGGACTCTCATTTTTATCCTGTGAGAAAATACACACTCTAAGAATGAAATTCCTACATCTTTCTACCATCTAACCACAAGCTTCCTGCTGATATGTAACAGCCATATCATGTTCAACCTAAGAACAACCCTTCTGCTTTTGAATAGAGTCTAACTTCTCTTCTCTTCCTGAAGCTTATCTCCTGAAATTAATTATTCTCTCTCTCACAGCAGCTATCCTTCTATCTATATCATCCCCACCAGGATGGAAACTTGATGGAATTGATTCCATTTATTCAAAACACATCTTTAACCCTTCAACTTCTTTCATTTGGCACCTCATTTTTCTCTCCTTTTAATGGCAAAACTCTTTAAAAGAGATGTCTAATCACTGTCTCTCCTTTCTCATCTTTCACGAAACACTCTAATGAGAGTTTTTCCACCATCACTACACTAAAATAAATCTCATCTAGGCTTCTGAGAGTCTTTGTATTCTTTTTTTTTTTTTTTTTTGAGTTGAAGTCTCACTCTGTCGCCCAGACTGGAGTGCAGCGGCCGCTCCTGGCCACCGCAGCCTTGACCTGCTGGGCTTCGGCGATCCTTCCACCTCAGCCTTCCAAGTAGCTGGAACTACAGGCATGTGCTACCACACCCGGCTAATTTTTTGATTTATTGTAGAGATGAGGTCTCACCAAGTTGCCCAGGCAGGTCTCGAACCCACAGCCTCAGGCAATCCACTCACCTCAGCCTCCCAAGGCATGGGATTACAGGCTGAGCCACCAAGCCTGGCTTTTTATTCTAATCTAGTGGTCTGATACTTTATTATTCTTCATTTCACTCAGTCCTTAAAAATGACACAATAGAATCACTCTTCAACTGCTCACTATTCTATTGAAAACCTGTTTTTTACTCAGTCTGAGAGAATACACTTCCTTTCTTAACTTCTGACCCCACTAGATATTCTTTCTCAGTCTTATTTACTGTTTCCTCCTTTTCCATAGCTAAGTGTTGGGCTGGTCTGGACTTCAGATTTTGGCCTTCTTTCCTTCTCAGCATACACCTCCTGTCTCTGTGATTTCATGCTGTAACATGGCTATCAAGATGATGACTGCAAAATGTATGCTCTAGCTCGGGTCTTTCCCCTAGGGTTCTATGCTATTTATTTAATTTTCATTAGTATACCCAGTCACATCAAAATTTACATAAGCAAAAAAAAAAAATTTAATTATAATAACCCCACTTTTCTGACCAGTCTTTCCAAACTTAGTGTAAGATCATTTGAATAATTAGGCCAAAACATATACACCGTTATTTATTCTTTACTTCTCTATTCACATACACTCAATCAATCAGAAAATTATACTTGCAAAATAGAGCTGAAATGTGGCCACTTCACCCCATTGCTTCTTACTGGAAATGCATTCCAAACAGGTATCCCTGTACCATTCAGAGGACTCTTTCAAAACTGCAAAAGAGACTCCTGCTCAAACCTTCCATTGGCTTTTAATAACACTTAGAATAAATCCTACTTTTTACATTCGTCATGACCTAGTCTCTGCCTGTCTTTCCAAGCTCAGCTTTTCTTCTCCAGATCGCCAATCCAAATGCAAAACATTTTCAGGGTCATCTTAAAATTTTACATATACCTTCAGTCTAGTAATTCTACCTTTAGTAATTTTTTGGAATAAAAAAGCAAACACGATGATGTTGGATTTATAAAGAAATTCACAGTGATACTGATAATAGCAATATGAAATGTCAAAATGATGTAAATAATGTGAAATGTAGTCATAATATCACACAAAGAATAAATGGAATAATACCTTCAAGAACAAATTTGTTGGCACGTGACAACATATAATATAAGATTTTAAGCAAAACAGTTATAAAATAATCTATGTGGCATAGTCCTGAATTTATTATAATAAAAATGGGCACCTATACAGGGAAATAAAATATATTTATTAATAAATTAATAGAAATAATTTTAGTATTGGAGAAAAGTTAATTTTTATTTTCTTATTTGAGCTTATTTAATTAATCTTGTTCTATAATAATGTGTGGCACTTGAGTAATAAAAAATGCATAACTATGCAATATTAAGAATCACATTTACAAGAAGATTCTGAAAACAAGGTCATTTAATCAAGTGCTCATTTCTCTATTCTGTAAAACGCATGAGATTTACCTCTTCAAATGAATACCAGAACCTATGGATGACAGTACTTGATGCTTGGGTTCTATTGGGGTTCCAATAGAGAAGACTGGTGTGTGGGTCCCTCCACCAGTGTCAGAATCTAGTAGTAAGAATTGGAAAGAAGTTGACACTAAGGAGATCTATTTTTTTTATATCTGGGGACTCCACAAAATAAAACAAATACTGCCATTCTGGTTCTACAGAGTCCCAAAAGGCAAGAGTGAGTAAAAGGGTGATGTCTTTTGGAGTCCCAAAAGGTAGGAACCAAGACATGGTAGAACAAAGAGACTTTTTTCAAGAACTTCAACACAGGAGAGTAACCTGCCTTTATCTCTCAAGAACAGAGACAGAAATGGGAAACCCATAGAAATGGGAAATCTGGACTCCTGCTGTTAGAGAATTGCAGCCACCATGTCTAAGAATACACGAGATAGCAACAAAGAAGTAGAGTGGCCATCTGAAGAAGATTTGCAAGCATTTGCAACCCATCAAGAGAATAATTGGAACAACAGGACCTAGATTTTAGAAAGAAGAAAAATGAATTAAAATAAATTACTTGGGAATCTGGGAAGATGACGGCAGAGCCAGTAGGACTGTGTGAGTCTCTGTGTGAGTGAGTGAGTGAGTGAGTGAATGAGTATAGGAAAAATCTTGTCTATATGTCTGTAAGTGGGCGTGTGAGTGGCTGACGGAGAGGGGACTTGGGAGCAAGTAGCCAGGCCTCTCCTGGTAAAGTGGCTGGTTGTTCAGCTGCTCTGCTTGGACCCTAGCCCTTCCCGGATACAGAAGTTGGGTGCCATTTTTTTTTTAATCAGCAAAACCTTTCCCGGTATGAAGCTACCAAAAGTGGCTGCTGACTGCAATGTCTGCGTCACCACTGCAGCACCTGACCAGAAACTGGCAGCAAGGGCTGAAGAGGGAGCACAACAAGGGAACCAGAGGCAGAGACCCACTGGAGAAGACCAAGCAGGCACTCTGCCACCATCTTGAAAACTGGGCAGAGAATTGCTCTAGCTTACAAACCACGAAGCAACAGACCTGATCGCGGTGACTGGCAGGTTAACTACTCCAGGGGTAATTGTGACACAAAGAAAATATCCTGAAAAGCAAACTTTGGAGGGCCAGGATAAGTGCTGAGTCTCAGGCATCTCACCCCTGCCCTGAATCAGCCATGGGACAAAGGGTGTGACCAGAAAAGGATGAAGAAAACCCTCCAAGAGATCAACAGTGGTACACACACACACCCATTGCATCAACATATAGAATGGTACTGGGGAGTGGGCCTCAGGGAACCCATATACCAGTCAGTGAACATGATTTGCAAGTAGTTTCTGAATCCTAGCTCCCCATCTTCCACCTTATTTGGCTCTCAAAACAACAAGAGACAGCAAAACTTCCCACTTTAGCCATGTTTCAAAATAGAGCAAATTCAGAGCCCTGATCAGGAAAGAATAGAGGGCTGAGCAAACATCAAAAGCAAAAACTCCTCCCAATGTCACTGAAAAATGGAACTACAGAGAAAAGAAAGAGATCTGGCACAAATGAGGAAAAGTCAACAGATGAACACAGGCAATTCCCAGTGTACCAAAAAGACAAGTCCTAAAAAAATCATACTTCAGAGCCTAAACAAAGAAAACCACTAACAACTGGATCAATAACACAACGGGGATTAGGGAATGGATGGAAAGAGTGAATAAGACTCAAGAAAGACGAGATGCAACACTGAGAGAAGTTGTAACCGAGATTTTTGCCATAAAAAAGACTTCATCCAGGAAATAAATAACAATATGACAAGCACAGACAACAGATATAACAAGCTGAAGAAAAAATCCCAGGGCCAAAACATAGAATTAACCAAATCTGTAAAAAACAAAAACAAAAAATAGAAAGAAAACGCAGAAAGAAAGAGCAAAGTCTCTACGAGATGTGCTATTATATCAAGAGACCAAACCTAAGCCAGACTGGTTTCCCAGAAGAAGAAAGGGAAACAGAGTACACTTGGGGCCAAGTATTCCTAGAGATTATCTAAGAAAACTTTCCCCATCTCAACAGAGATGTGACCATCCAAATACAAGAGATTCAGAAAACCCACACAAGATACCAAATGAGAAGACCAACCCCCAGACACATAGTAATTCGCTTACACAAAGTAGGTACAAAAGAAAAAATCCTAAAGGCAGCAAGACAGAAAGGTCAGTCTACCCACAGGGGAAGACCAATAAGAGTAGCAGCAGATTTACTGACAGAAACTCTAAAAACTAGAAGGGACTAGAGTCCAATTTTCAAATTCCTCAAAGATAAACAATTTCAATCAAGAATTTTCTACCCAGCCAAGTCAGTGATGGAGAATTAAAATCCTTCCCAGACATCCAATCCCTAAGAAATTATGAAACTTCCAGACCAGCTCTTCAGGAGTTGCTTAAAAAGATAAGAAGCACAGAAGAAAGAAAAGAAAGAAGGTTCACACACTTCCCAAGAGAACAGGAGAACACAGGATCAACAGAGAATGCATCATGACTGTAAACCCGAAAACACCCACATACATCACCCCCAAATTAAAAGAAAACAAACAAACAAAAAAAGAAAAAACCTTATCAGAACCACATGACAGCAGTCAGAACTCATATTTAACAATAGTCTAAATGAATCACTAAAAAGACATAGAATGGTAAACTGGATTTTAAAAAAAACAAACAATAATTTGCTCATTCAGGAAATACATCTAACCACAAGGGACTCCCACAGACTCAAAGTTACAGGATGAAAAATGAATTTCCCGGTGAATGGATCACAAAAGAATTGTAGGAGTAGCGATCTTAATAGCAGATAACAAAACCTATAAGCAACCAAAGTTTTAAAAAGGTATAGAAGAACACTACATAAGAAACAAAGTGGGGGTATCAAACTTCCAGACTAGATTTTACTATAAGGCTTCAATAATCAAAACAGCCTGGTATTGGTACAAGAA
>JAPVLO010002494.1:0-35198 GCA_027257055.1 Cephalopachus bancanus
AAATTATCAAGTCATTTTTACTGTGCTGTCTTTCTGTCAATGCTGCCTATCAGATGTAGTTGCAGAGGAAATGCCATGAAAAAAGCCCTAAAAACACATCAACCTACACATTTCTAAACCTCTCACAATTTAATATTTCACTACCAATAGTTATTAATAGCTCCAATTTCCTCTTATCTTTATATAACCAATCCAAGTTCACAATCTCTCCTACTAACATACACTTTCAGGTCCTCACCAGAGCTACACTTCCAAATACATATTCCATTTAGAAATATGAAAAAGATGAAGGCACATGGTTAGCTTCCACTGCCTACAAGTTCCACTTTCCACCCTGGGGATTTTCTTCCTATACGGCACTTCTTCCTATCTCTCTGTCTACCCACCGATTGGTCAAACATTTGTACTTTAATACACCAATCTCCAAACATCAGTATTCTACCTTATAACCAGACTATTCAAATCTCTCTATCAGCTTCAGTCTCTTCCTCTGCAATTAAATCCAAAAGGGCATTAACTCCTGCTCTTACTAGCAGGATTAAGCATTTACAATTAAATTTATTAGCAGAGGTAGTGCTCCAAAATAGGAAAGTGCTTAACCTAACAGCCAAAAAAAGGGGGTACCTATATATAGCTACAAAAAAATGTTGCTTTTTGTTAACAAATCAGCTATAGTTCAGGATGCAGCCCATAGACTCAAAAGGCAGAACTCAAAAGGCAGGCTACCCACTCATGGTAAACCAGGTCATCCCTCTCTATCTGGATGCCCTGAATAACCCCATTTCTCAAACCTCTACTCCTCATTCTTCTCTTACTCACCTTTGGACCTTACCTTCTTAACCTTATTTCCCATATTTTCTCCCAACAACGGAATGCCTTTATTCATGCTAGCACAGAAAAACATGTCAACAACATCTTCTTGCTTTGCCAATCTAGATTTCATATCCTCCAATACCAGCAAGTGTGCAGCTTTGACCCTGAGGAGGGCACCATGCAACTTTAACCCCATATGTGATGCCCCATCTCAGCAGCAAGTAGCCAGATGACCCACAGCACTCTTTTTCCCATACCCACATGCCCTCCTCATATATATATATACATACATACATTTTGTGTGTGTATATAATCTATACATAAAAATCTATATACACACAAAAAGGCAGGAATGTTAGCCTGGGTAAGCCATTTTAATGACCCCACAATTTTGCTTGCTCCCTTGGGATGGAAAACTCAGACTGTAGAAACATCCTGACATATGTAGTATCCTGTCACCTAGCCTCACTGCAAGGCTTCCTCTTAACTTACTTAACACAAGCCTTAGTTACCCCCAGCAAAGCCAAACACAAAAATTTCTCCCCCAAGCCCTATAAATGCCCTAGTCCATAAACAACAATGGGCTTCAGTTTTGGGGAGCCCCACCGCAGGCTCTCTGCCTTGAATTATTCCAAGAGCCTGTGTTGTTGTTGAGTCATCTGTCTCCGGTCACTCTTTTCCTACCTGCTCATTTTCTTGGCCTAATAGTTGCCATCTTGGGTTTTAAAGGTTGTGATTTATAAATTGAATATATTTATTGCTACTAGTAGACATTAAGGTATTAATTGCTGTTTTAAAATTTTTATTCATAACTTCAGAACTTTCTATTTAGTTAGGGAGCTACTATTTTTTTAATCAATATTTTCAATTATGATGTTGTGGAGTACAGTTAAGGATTAGGTATACAAATATGTTTCATTCAGGCACACTGTTCATAAGAGGTGTTTCCCCGTCCCCAGACAGATATTTGCTACCGTTAATCCCATCTCCCTCCCCCCCATAGTTTCCCACTACTGTCAGTCATTTTCTTATAGTATTACGTTGGATATTCAAGGTCCATTATATGAGTGAGAACATGTGATACTCGGATCTTTGTTTCTGTGAGAGGTCACTCAGTATTATAGACTCTAGTTCCATCCAGGTTGCTGTGAAATTTATGATTTTGTTCTTTTTTATGTCTGCGTAGTATTCCATCATGTATATGTACCACATTTTTTTAATCCAGTCCTCTTTTGATGGGCAGCATGGTTGGTTCCAGGTTCTTGCTATTGTGAACAATGCTGCGATAAACATACATGTGCAGGTATCTTTTTTATAGAGTGATTTGAGTTCTTCAGGGTATATTCCCAGTAGGGGGATTGCGGGGTCATATGGGAGGTTGATATTTAGAGCTTTTAGGAATCACCACACTGCTTTCCAAAGAGGTTACACTAGTTTACACTCCCACCAACAGTGTAGAAGTGTTCCCTTTTCGCCATACCCTCTCCATCAGCTGTTATTTTTTGAGTTATTGAAAATTACCATTCTGGCTGGAGTTAGGTGGTATCTCAGTGTGGTTATGATTTGCATCTCCCTGATGATTAGTGAGGTTGAACATTTCTTCATGTGTCTGTTGGCTGCTCGGATGTCTTCCTTTGTGAAGTATCTGTTCATATCTTTTGCCCATTTTATAATGGGGTTGTTTGTTTTTTTCTTTTCAGCATGTTTGAGTTCCTTGTAGATCCAAGATGTTAAGCCTTTGTCAGACCTGGTGTTGGGAGAGCTACTTTTTTATGTCTCATGCATAAACCTTATGAGCTCTCCCACAGTTTTACATATGCATTTTCTCTGTTCTATATGTTTTAGATCTACATCTTTTTTTCCGAATGTGAAGGAAGTAGCTAGCATTGAATGTCCGGATCTGCAGGAAGGCCCATTCTTGCTGGCCTGTAGTTAATTGGCTTTGTGACCTCAGGTTAGCTTCAGGATCTCTGAGCCTGTGTTGCCTCTTATGTACAATTAGGGACTTTGACTACATTAGTGACTTTCACACTATAAAAGTTATTTTTCCAAATAATATAACATTAAGAAAAAGGGCATGAAGTCCTATTCTGTAAAACATGTAGAAGTAGAGCTGTAAGGCTGAAGAAAGGTTGAGGGCTCTGAAGCCGAGACTTCCTAATCCCTTAATACTCAGGGCCTTCCATGGAACCTTAGATTTCTGTGGGACTTCATTGGAAAACTCCCAGTTACGAGAGACTCTTCCTAATTAGCAAAACTTCACTGATCCCTTGTGGTCCTGTGTATACATTTCTCACCTTTTTACTTACAAATTTAAAGTATTAGTGAATTCACAGATGTTCTCCCTTTCTTGATGATTGAGCTCAAGCTACCTTCACCATCTGTAATCTAGTCTCACCTGGAAATAAGCAGAAAATCTATGGAGAAAGAGGAGCATTCTCATTACAAGTAGTTTATATGGTTTTCTTCATAAGAAGCTAAAATAGCTTTTGATTTACCATTATGCAGAAGAGGAAGACTGGCAGTTTATTAAGCTTTTTTGTTTCCTCTGGCAGCACTAAGTTTCTCCTAAGCTATTACTCTGCAGTCTTCATTGGACATTGATGGCATCCTGGCTTGACTGAGCAGGACAGTGAATGATGTCACCAAGACATTTCTCTCTTTCTCTCTCTCTTTTTCCAGCTGTAATCTGTGCCAGGCACTGTATTAAGTCACTCAACTGGGATCAAGTCAGATTTTCAACTAAGAGAAGTATAAGGAAAATTTGTAATTTAATGGGAAAGTAAGAATAAAATGAAGGGGATTTTTTTTAACTTTTATTTTTTTTTATTTTAAAGATGTGGGGTAAAATTCAGGTTAGGTATACAAATGCTCATTATGCAGGTACCCTGGTTGATGAGGTGTGTCCCCCCTTCCCCAGACAGATTCTCACTATTACCAATCCTGCTTCCCTGACCCCCTCCAATCCTTTTCTTATAGTATTATGATAATTGTTCAAGGTCTGCTTATAAGTGAAAACATGTGATACTCAGTTCTTTGTCTGTGAGAGATCACTCAGTATAATAGACTCTAAGTCCATCCAGGTTGCTGTGAAGTTCATGATTTTGTTCTTTGTGGCTGCATAATCTTCCATTGTGTATATGTACCATGTTTTTAAAATCCAGTCCTCTTTTAATGGGCAGTGCGGTTGGTTCCATGTTCTTGCTACTGTGAACAATGCTGCGATAAACATATGTGTGCCAGTATCTTTTTAATAGAGTGATTTGAGTTCTTCTGGGTATATTCCTGGTAAGGGGATTGTGGATTTGTATGAAAAGTCGAGTTTTAGATCTTTTAGGAATTGCCACACTATTTTCATCAGGGGCTGTACTAGTTTAGACTCCCACCAACAGTGTAGAAGTGTTCCCTTTTCACTGCATCCTCTCCAGCATCTGTTGTTTTTTGAGTTATTGATGATGGCCATCCTGACTGGAGTTAGGTGGTATCTCAGTGTAGTCTTAATTTGCATTTCTTTGATGACAAGTGAGGCTGAGCATTTTCTCATGTATCTTTTGGCAACTCATATGTCTTCTTTTGGAAATGTCTATTCATATCTTTTGCCCACTTTTTAATGGGACTTTTGTTTTTTTCTTTTGGCACATTAGATTTCCTTCTGGATCCTAGATGTTAGGACTTTGTCAGACATACAGTTGGCAAATATTTTTTCCCAGTCTGTGGGTTGTCTCCCTACTCTCTTGATGGTTTCTTTGGCTTTGCAGAAGCTTGTCAGTTTGATGAGGTCCCACTTGTCTGTTTTATCTCTTATGACACGGCCACTTGGGGTTTTGATCAGGAATTGATCGCCAGTACCAATTTCCATAAGGGTGTCTCCTGCATTTTCTAAGGTTCTGGTAGCGTGGGGTTTTACATTTAGGTCTTTGATCCATTTAGAGTTGATTTTTGTGTATGGTGATAGGTAGGAATCTTGTTTTAACCTTCTGCCTGTGGTCAGCCAGTTTTCCCAGCACCACTTACTGAATAGGTTCTCCTCTCCCCAGTGGTTGGTGGTGGTGGAGGCTTTGTTGAAGATGAAATTTAGGTTTTGCTTTTGGAATCTCTATCCTGTTCCATTGGTCTATATGCCTGTTCTTGTACCAACACCAGACTCTTTTGATTATTGTAGCCTTATAATAGAGTTTAAAGTCTGGGAGTATGATAGCTGCCACTCTGGTTTGTTTTTTTTTTTTTCTGAGGATTGTTTTGGCGATTCATAGTCGTTTATGTCTCCATATGAATTCCTGTATTATCATTTCCAGGTCTGAGAAGAATGCTGCTGGTAATTTAATGGGTATTGCATTAAATCTGTAGATTGCCTTGGGTAGGACGGACATCTTAACAATATTGATTCTTCCAACCCATGAGCATGGAATATTTTTCCATTTGTTTGTGTCTTCTTGGATTTCTTTGAGCAGTGTTTTGTAGTTCTTGTTGTAAAGGTCTTTCACCTCTCTGGTTAGGAAGATGCCGAGGTATTTCATTTGTTGTGTGTGTGTGTGTGTGTGTGTGTGTGTGTGTGTATCTATTGTGAATGGGATTGTGGTTTTTTATTTGGATTTCTGTTTGTTTATTGTTGATGTACAGAAATGTGACTGTCTTTTTCACATTGTTTCTATATCCTGAGACTTTGCCAAAGGCCTTTATCAATGCAACGAGGTTTTTGACAGATTCTGTTGGGTTTTCAAGGTATAGAATCATTTCGTCTGCAAAGAGGGATAAATTGACTTCCTCTTTTCCTTTTTATATACCCATGATCTCCTTCTCTTGTCTGATTGCTCTAGCTAGGACTTCCAAAACTATGTTGAGAAGGAGGGGTGAGAGTGGGCATCCTTGTTTTGTTCTGGTTTTGGGGGGAAATGGTTCCCATTTCTGTCTGTTTAGCAGTATGCTGGATGTGGGTTTCTCATAGATGGCTCTTACTATTTTGAAGTATTTTCCACCCATGCCTAGATGTTTGAGGGTTTTTATCAAGAAAGAGTGCTGGATTTTATCAAAAGCTTTTTTCGCATCTAATGACATAATCATGTAGTTTTTGTTTTTGCATATGTTGATGTACTTAATTACATTTATGATCTAAAGAATGATGAACCAGCCCCTCATCCCGGGGATGAAGCCTGCTTGGTGGTGGATAATTTTTGAGATATGTTGTTGAATCTGATTTGCTAGGTTCTTGTGGAGAATTTTAGCATCTATGTTCATCAAGGATATTGGTCTATAATTCTCTTTGTTGGATCGTTACCTGGTTTGGGTATCAATGTGATGTTAGCTTTGTAAAATGATTTGGAATGAGTTCCATCTTACTCGATTGCCTGGAATATTTTTCAGTAGGATTAATATCAGTTCCTCCTGTATGCTTTGTAGAATTTTTCTGGAAAGTTATCTGGTCCAGGACTTTTTTTTGTGGGTAGTTTTCTTATGACATTGTCAATTTCTTTGATTGTTATTCATCTATTTAGGGCCTCAATTTCTTCTTGTTTCAACTTGAGGAGGTTGTGTGATGTCAGAAAGTCCTCCATTTCCTTTAGGTTTTCAAGTTTATTTCCATATAAGAGTACATAGTAGTCTCTGATAATCTTTTGTATTTCTTTGGGGTCAGTTGTGACTTGATCTTTTGCATTTATGATTGTGTTTATTTGGGCTTTTTCTCAGTCAGTCTAGCTGGGGGACCATCAATCTCGTTTATCCTTTCAAAAACCAGCTTCTTGTTTCATTTTTTTTTTTGTATTATCTTTGTGTCTTCTATGGCCCAAATTTTGGCTTTTATTTTGGTGATCTGAATTCTTCTGCTGAAGTTAGGGTTTTTGTGGTCTTGCTTTTCCAGCTTCCTTAGATGATTTGTTAGGCTGTTAACTTGTGATCTTTCCATTTCCTACATGTGTGTTTGTAGAGATATGGATTTCCCTCTTAGTACTGTTTTCATGGCATCCAAGAGGTTTTGGTAAGATGTTTATTTTCATTTGTTTTCAGATATCATTTAATCTGTGTTTTGATTTCCACATTGACTCAGGAGTTGCTTAGCATCATGCTGTTTAATATCCATGTCTTTGTGGGTTTTGGGGAAACTTTGTTGGTGTCGTTATTTATTTTCATTCCAATGTGGTCTGAAAAGGTGCATGGCAGAATTTCAATCTTGTTAAATTTGTTTATGCTTGATTTATGGCTGAGGATGTGGTTGATCTTAGAGTACATTTTCCATGTGGTGATGAGTAGAATATATATTCTGTGGTTGTTGGGTGGAGTGTTCTGTAGGTATCAATAAAGTCCATTTGGTCAAGCCTCATACTGTGGTTTTGGATCTTCTTATTGATTTTTTGTCTTGATGATCATGAGTGGGTATAAAAGTCCCCTGCTATGATAATGTTATAGTCAATATCTTTTTAAAGTTTACCTAGAATCTGCTTTATGAAAGTTGGTTCTCCTATGTTGGGTGCATATATGTTTAGGATGGATATTTCTTGTTGATGGCTTGAACCTTTTATCATTATGTAGTGACCTTCCATATCTTTTTAAATTTTTGATAGCTTAAGGGGTATTTTGTCTCATGTTAAGATTGCAACACCTTCTTTCTTTTGTGTTCTGTTTGCCTGAAATTTGTTACCCATCCTCTTGCTTTGAGTCTGTGAGTGTCCTTTCTGGTGAGATGAATTTCTTGGATACAATATATTGCTGCCTCATGATATTTTATCCATTTTGTCATTCTATGTCTTTTCAGTAGTGCATTTAGTCCATTCACATTTAGGCTAATTATTGAAATTTGAGTTTATTCCTGTTATAAGTTTCTTATAGAGTTTGTTGTTGTTACTGTTTGTTTTCTTGCTTTTGATTTTTGGGTTGATTCATGTGGGTTTTCAGTTTTATTTTGCATTCTTGTGAAGGGTGCTTTTGTTCACTTTTTCCTTTCTTCTGTGTTTAATATCTTCTTAAGTATTTCTTGTAGAGTTGGTCTGGAGGCAGCATAAGCTCTTAGGGATGAATGTCTGGGAAAGATTTTAATTCTCCATCACAGATGAAACTTAGCTTAGTTGGGTAGGCAATTCTTGGTTGATATTTTTAATCTCTAAGAACTTTTAAAACTGGGCTCCAACCTCTCCTTGCCTGAAGTGTTTCTGTGGATATGTCTGCTGTTATTCTTTTTTTTTTTTTGAGTTGGAGTCTCACTCTGTCACTCAGACTGGAGTGCAGTGGCTGCTCCCAGCCACCGCAGCCTCGACCTGCTGGGCTCCAGTGATCCTTCCGCCTCAGCCTTCCAAGTAGCCGGAATTACAGGCACATGCTACCACGCCTGGTTGATTTTTTGATTTATGGTAGAGATGAGGTCTTGCTGCCCAGGCGGGTCTTGAACCCACGGGCTCAGGCAATCCACTCAACTCAGTCTCCCAAAGGCACGGGATTACAGGCTGAGCCACCGAGCCTGGCATCTGCTGTTATTCTAATTGGTTTTCCCTTGTAGGTAGTCTGACCTTTTTCTCTTGCTGCCTTTAGGATTTTCTCTTTTATACCTACTTTGTGTAGATGAATTACTATGTGTCTAGGAGTTGGTCTACTCATTTGTCATCTTGCAGGGGTTCTCTGAATCTCTTGTGTTTGAATGGCCACATTACTGATGAGATGAGGGAAGTTTTCTTGGATAATTTCATGGAATGTTTGTTTCACGGTGGTCTCTGACTCTCTTTCCACCTCAGTAAGTCCAATTAATCTTAAGTTCAGCCTCTTGAAATAATTGTTCATCTCTTGAAGGTTTTGTTCTGTCTTTTAAAGCTTCTTTTCTATGTTTTTGACTGTTTGTGTTAGTTTGATATCTTGATCCTCAAGCTCTGAGATCCTATCTTCTGCTTGGCTAATTCTGCTTTCCATGTTTATCAGTTTGTTATTTATTTCATTCACTGAATTCTTTATTGCTATTATCTCAGTTATCAGCTATTTCCTTCTTTCCTTTTGTCTTTCCTCAATTCTATTTTTTCTCTCTATTAATATCTTGATAGCTGGGTTTGTGGTTTGAGACCAGTCATTCTGGGGCTCTTCATTGTTTGTGTTCTAAAGTCTGTATTCTCAGTGGAGGACATCCCAGGGGTCTGTGTGAGACCCATATTCTTCTTTTGGTTTCTCTTCATTTGTGTAGAATTTCCTCTCCTTTCCCCCCTCTTCTTTAATACTGTTGTTCAGGGATGGGGGTAGCTTGTATTTCTGTTTGCACAATCTCCTATTCTTCCTTATGTGGATCCCCTAGCTTTGATGTGTTCTGAAGCTGGACTGTGGTGAAGGGTGTACTTTTTGCAGTTTTGAGATTTAATTGAGGAAGGAACTATGATTCAGAAACTGTCTGCAGATCCCAATATCTGCTGACAGGTGTGTGGAACTCCTGGAACCCACTTTCCACTGCCTTACAATCTGCTGTCCATGGGGTGGGGATATAAGTTTGCCCCTGAAAGCAAAATGAAGTAAGAAAAAGGAAAAGAATGAAAAAAGGAAGGAGGGGGACTAGAGGAAGGCATAGAGAAGAATAAGAGGGAAAAAGCAGATTTACCAACTAAAGAATGAGAAGCGACATAATGACAGAAAAGATAAAAAACTAAAACATATATACAATCATACAAATACAGAAACTGACAAAAACCCCTCTACTTATGTACTCTCCATCAAAAATACAGTATACAAGCAAAAAGTCTTTAAAAAGTGATAAAACAACAGAAAAAAAGCTAGTATAAAAGCCTAATCAAAAATAGAAAGAGAGAGGAAAAAAAAACTAAAACAAAAAATGAACAAACAGACAGACAAACAAACAAACAAAAAACTCACTCTGGAATCATTCCTGTTATTTCAAATTCCTTTCAGCTCTGCTCTCCATCCCCTCCCTCTGCTCTCACTGCAGGCTGACAGGGTTGCTCTCAGCATGTGTCAGATGCCCCAGGCCTACTGTGGGAGGAGGGTGGGTCAGACCTGGACTCACCCGGCTTGCTGCTTGTCAAGTCTTCCACTCAGATCTTATGTGTCTCCTCCAGCATGGGGGAGGGTCTTATAGATTACCTCTAGGTCCCAAGTTGGAGGCTGTGTGGAACTGGAAAGGGCAATACAGGTCTCTACCTGGGTCCAGGACAGGGTAAACAACTCCGGTTGGTGTTTCATCACCAGTGATGGGTTCCTGTCTAGTTCTCCCTGATCTTTTCTCACCACAATCCAGGGCTCCAGCCTCTTTGCTGTCACAGGTGATGGTGTGGGCTGGGTGTCAGGTGATGAGAATCAGCTGTATTTGGCAAGCTTTTCTCAGGAGAGTCCTGAAAGCAGCAGATGATCCTGCATGCCACTGCCTTGTATCTCAGGGTGTGGGGGGTTGCAGTAACCTCTGGAAGAGAACCCTTGAACACAAATATCCCCTCAGATGGACCTTCACTCACCCACTGACACCCACCCACTCACACAGAGAGTCTCTAGGGACACTTGCTTTTGCAGAGAGTCTCACTATCTGACCTGTCTCATGGCCATCTTGCCAGAAATCCTCCACCAATGAAAGGGATTTTCTAAAAGACATGTAGAGAAATAAGGGAGAAGATGGCGGCTGAGCCAGTTGGACTATGCAAGTCCCTGTGTGAGTGAATGAGTGTCTAGAAAACTTTGTGTACATGCTGGTGAGTGAGTGAGCATGTGAGTGGCTGACTGAGTGAGGGCTAGTGAGCTAGTGGCCAGGGTTCTCCTGCTGCAGTGGCTGGTGCCGCAGCTGCTGGGCTTGGACCTAGTGATTCCTGGGATGCAGATGCCAAGCGCCATTTTCTTTCTTTTAAAAAAAAAATCAACAAAACCCTTCCTGGGAAGAAAATGCTGGGAGAGACTGTCTAAGTGGAGGCTTGAGAGCAAGTGGCCAGACCCCTGGTGCAACAGCTGGTACTGCAGCTTGCTCCCTGGCTCTTCTGTGGTCACAGAAGCTGAATTCCTTTTTTAAAAAAATGGACATAAGTTTTCCTGTGAAAAGTGGTGGGGAGAGACTGTCACCCCAGGCTTTTCCTCAGCATTGGCAGGAGAGACTGCTGGCTCCAGGCTTGGCCTCACCACTTCAGCACCTGGCAGGGCACTGGCAGCAGGGGCTGCAGAGGGAGTCCGGAGGCAAAGTCCCATGGAGGAAGCCAGGAGAGGCACCCCACCACCGTCTTGAAGGTGGGGAGGAAGGTGCTCCGACTTTCTTACCACGGAGCAACAGACCCAATCTCTGTGACTGATGGATCAACCATTCAGGGATTGATCATGTCCCTGAAGGAATATACTGAAAGCACAAACTTCAGAGGGTCCTGATGAGTGCTGGGTTCCAGGCACCCCACCCCTGCCCTGATCCAGCTGTGGAACAAAGGGTATGGCCAGAAAAGGATGAGGAAAGACTCCAAAGAGATCAATGGTGAGTCCGGGGCTGACCCAAACCCCATCCTCCCCAGCAATCCTCTGAATGTCAGGCCAACATAGCTGGGTCACAACTGAGTGGGACAAACCCAAGCGGAGTTTGAATGTCAGTCACAATAGGAGTACTCCATTCCAGGAGAGACCTGGCTGCGGCACCCCCTGAGAGTACATACCTGGGGAAGAGACAATCCTGCACCTCCTCACTGGAGGAGATCTCCCCGACCATATGAGAGTGGGAGGGGAGGACTGTAACCCCACCCACCTTCACGGCCCCTCTTCCTTCCCTGCTCCAGACACTGAGGAGAGAGTGAAAGAGTTGGCTCTGCAGGAGAGACCTGATTAGAGGAACAATTACAGAGCCTGCCACAAGAGGGCAGGTTTTTTTAATTTTTAATTTAAAAAAATTCATTGACTGTTTGTTAGTTCATCTATTTTAAAAATATTTTTCCTTTGTGCATAAATTGTATGTGAGTGTTTGATCTGCATCCCCCTCAATTTTTTTTTCTTTTTCAGTTTCTTTCTACTTTTATTTGTCATTTTCTGTCTGTGTGTGTCTATGAATGATTGAGCATTCATCTTTCAATTTTGTTGTTGTTAGTCATTTGTTTTTGCTCCTTTGTTTTTCTGGGTTTTTTTTTCATTTTTATAATTTGAGGTGTGTGTCAATATATATGTGAAGGTCTGATATGAATTCTTTTTTTTCAGGCCTTTCCCTTTTACCTCCCTATTCACTTTGTGCTAGGCATGTGTGTGTGTTTAGTTTTCTTGATTTTTTGTTGTTGTTTGTTTTCTTACACTTTCTTGTTTCAGTTTGTTTTGGGGCGTGTGTGTATGTCTGTGACTGTGTGTGTTCAATTGTCTTTTCCATTGGTTTCTGCTTTGCATCTTCATATAGAGTGGTGGTGGAGAGCGGGTCCCAGGAAACACATACCACAATCAATGAACATTGCAATTTGCAAGTAATTTCTGAATCCTAGTGCCCCATCTCCTACTTTAGTCGAATTTTGAAAATGACAAGAGACAACAAGTCTTCCCACCCACCATTCTATTTCAAAATAGAACTAATCCAGAGCCCAGATCAGGGAAGAATAGAGGACTGAGTCAACATCAGAAGGAAAAATGTCTCCCACTGACACTGAATAACAGAACTAAAGAGAAAAACAAAAGATATGTCACAAATGAGGAAAAACCAAAGGAAGACCAGGTCATTTCAAGACAAATCTCCTGAAAAACCAGACTTTAGTGTCCAAACAATGGAAGTCACCAACAACTGGCCTCAGAATATGACAGGGATTAGGGAATGGATCAAAAGAGTAAATAAGACTCAAGAAGGGCAAGATTAAACACTGAAAGAACTTGTAGCAGAGATTTTGGCAATAAAAAATTTCATCTAGGAAATAAATAAAAAGATGACAAGTATGGAAAGCAGAATTAATCTAGCTAAAGCAAGAATCTCAGAACTTGAAGACCAGAACATGGAATTAACCTGATCTGTAAAAAACATAGAAAGAAGATTCAGAAAGAAAGAACAAAGCCTACAAGAGCTGTGCGATTATAACAAGAGGTCAAATCTATGCATGACTGGTATCCCAGAAGAAGAAAGAGAAATGGAGAACAACTTGGAGCAAGTATTCCAGGAGGTAATCCAAAAAAACTTTCCCTATCTCACCAGAAATGTGACCAGCCAAGTACAAGAGATACAGAGAACCCCCACAAGATATCAAAAGAGAAGACCAACTGCTAGACATGTAGTAATTCACCTATACAAAGTAGGCACAAAAGAAAAAATCCTAAAGGTAGCAAGAGAGAAAGGTCAGATTACCTACCAGGTAAAACCAATCAGAATAGCAGCAGACCTATCAGCAGAAACACTACAAGCAAGAAGGAACTGGAGTCCTATATTCAAAGTCCTCAAAGATAAACAATTTCAACCACACATTTCCTGTCCAGCCAAACTCAGCTTCATCAGTGATGGAGAATTAAAATCCTTCCCAGACATTCAATCCCTAAGAGAGTATGCAGCTTCCAGACCAGCTCTACAGGAGACACTTAAAAAGTATTAAGCAAAGAAGAAAGAACAAAATGAATTACCACACACTTCCCAACAAAACAGCAGAGCACAGAATAAACAGAAAATACAGCGCAATAAGAAACTTGAAAACACACACATACATCAACCCCAAAGCCAAAAGAAAACAAAGAAAAATCTTTATAAGAACCTCATGACAGGGATCATCAATCATATTTCAATAATCAGCCTGAATTCGAACGGAGCAAATGCACCACTGAAAAGATACAAAATGGGAAACTGGATAAGAAACCATGACCCAATTATTTGCTGCATCCAGGAGACTCATTTCACACAAGGGACACACACAGACTCAAAGTTAAAGGATGGAAAATGAGTTTCCAGGCATTTGGATCACAAAAGAAGGAAGGAGTTGCAATCTTAATACCAGACCAAACAACCTTTAAGCTACCAAAAATTTAAAAATATGCAAAAGGACACTACATAATGATAAAAGGTTCAATCCATCACCAAGAAATATCCATCCTAAGCATATATGCACCCAACACAGGAGCACCAGCATTTATAAAGCAACTACTAAGTAAACTAAAAAGACATATTGACTCAAACACTATTATAACAGGGGACTTGAATCACATCCTTGAAGATTGATCACATCCTTGGCCAAAATACAAGAATAAACAAATTCCACAAGGTTGAAATCTTGCCATGAACATTCTCAGACCACAGTGGAATAAAAATAAATATCAACGCCAACAAAATTTCCCCAAAGCCCACAAAGACATGGACACTAAACAGCATGATGCTGAACAACTACTGGGTCAAAACTGAAATCAAAGCAAAAATTAAAAGATTCCTGGAAACAAAGAAAATGAAGAAGCATCTTATCAAAACCTCTGGGATGCCATGAAAACAGCTCTAAGAGGGGATTTTATATCTCTATGAGCACACACCAAGAAAATAGAAAGATCACAAGTGAGGAGTCTGACAAATCACCTAAGGGAGCTGGAAAGAGAAGACCACCAAAACCCCAACTTTAGCAAAAGAATCCAAATCACCAAAATATGAGCCCAAATATGGGACATAGAAGACAAAAATATCATAGAAAGCATCGGCAAAACAAAAAGTTGGTTCTTTGAAAGAATTAACAAGATTGATGGACCCCTAGCCAGAATAACCAAGAAAAAGAGAGAAAAAGTCCAAATAAATACAGTCAGAAATACAAAAGATCAAATCACAACTGACCCTGAAGTTGTACAAACGATTATCAGAGATTGCTATGTACACCTATATGGAAATAAACTTGATAACTTAAATGAAATGGAGGACTTTCTGACATCATGCAACCTCCCCCAGTTGAAACATGAGGACACTGAGACACTAAATATACCAGTAACAACCAAGGAAATTGACTGTCATATGAAATCTACCTACAAACTAAAGCCTAGACCAGATGGATTTCCAGCAGAATTTTACATAACGTACAAGGAGGAGTTGATACCAATCCTATGAAAAGTATTCCTGGCATTGAGAAGGATGGAATTTTCCCCAAATCACTTTACAAAACTAGTAACACACTGATACCCAAACCAGGCAAAGATCCAACAAAAAAAGAGAGCTACAGGCCAATAGCCCTTATGAACATAGATGCACAAATCCTCAACAAGAATCTAGCAAATTGGATCCAAAAACATATCTCAAAAATCATCCACCATGCCCAAGCAGGCTTCATCCCCAGGATGCAGGATTGGTTCAACACTCACAAGACCATGAATGTAATTAAATACAACAACAGATGTAAAGAGAAGAACCACATGATTATATCACTAGATGCAGGAAAAGCTTTTGATAAAATCCAGCATCCTTTCTTGATAAAAACCCTCAAACACCTAGGTATAGAAACCTAAAAGTAGTAAGTGCCATCTACAATAAACCCACAGCTAATATATTGCTAATGGACAGAAACTGGAAACATTTCTCCTGAAAACTGAAACAAGACAAGTCTACCCACTCTCACCCCTCTTGTTCCAACATTGTGTTGGAAGTCCTAGCTCAGGAAATTAGACAACAGTAGGAAATCAGGGGTATCCAAATAGGAAAAGAGGAAGTCAGATTGTCCTTATTTGCTGATGATATGATCCTATACCTTGAAAATCCAAGAGTATCTGACAAAAACGTACTTGCATTGACAAAGGACTTTGGCAAAGTCTCGGGGTACAAAATGAATGTGCAAAAGACAGTTGCATTCCTATACACCAACAACAAGCAGGCAGAGACCCAAATTAAAAGCACAATCCTATTCATAATACCATACACACACAAAAACATGAAATACCTCAGCATCTTTCTAACCATAGAAGTGAAAGATCTTACAATGAGAACTGCAAGACACTGCTCAAAGAAATACAAGAAGAAACAAACAAATGGAGGAATATTCTATGCTCATGGATAGGAAGAATCAACATTGTTAAGATGTCCATCTTACCAAAGACAATCTACAGATTCAACATAATACCCATTAAGTTACCAGCATCATTCT
The DNA here is from genome assembly GCA_027257055.1 of Cephalopachus bancanus. Lineage (NCBI taxonomy): Eukaryota > Metazoa > Chordata > Mammalia > Primates > Tarsiidae > Cephalopachus > Cephalopachus bancanus. The sequence continues at coordinate 15,801 of JAPVLO010002494.1, forward strand.
TCTCAGAACTGGAAATGGCAATACAGAAATTCATATGGAAACATAAATGACCACAAATAGCCAAAACAATCCTTAGCAAAATAAACAAAGCAGGTGATATCACACTTCCAGACTTTATACTTTACTATAAGGCTACAGTAATCAAAACAGCCTTGTATTGGTACAAGAACAGACATATAGACTAATGGAACAGGATTAGAGATGCTGAAAGCAAAACCTCAATTTCTCAATCAACTCATCTTTGGCAAAACCTCCATCAACAACAACCACTGGGGAGAGGGAACCTATTCAGTAAATGGTGCTGGGAAAACTGGCTGATCACATGCAGAATATTGGAACAAGACCCCCACCTATCACCATACACAAAAATTAACTCTAAATGGTTCAAAGACCTAAATGTAAAACCTCAAACTATAAGAATCTTAGAAAACACAGGAGACACCCTTATGGAAATTGGAACTGGCAACCAATTCTTATTCAGAACCTTAAATGCCCACACCTTAAGAAATAGGACAAACAGGTGGCACCTCATCAAACTAATGAGCTTCTGCAAAGCAAAAGAAACCATCAAGAGAGTGGGGAGATAGCCCACAGAATGGGAATAAATATTTGCCAACTGTATATCTGACAAAGACCTAACATCTAGGTTCTACAAGGAACTGAAATGTGCCAAAAGGAAAAAAGCAAACAGCCCCATTAAAAAGTGGGCAAAAGACATGAATGAACTCCTCTCAAAAGAAGATATACAGGCAGCCTATAGACACATGAAAAAGTGTTCAGTCTCACTAATCATCAGAGAAATGGGAATCAAAACCACACCGAGATACCACATAACCCCAGTAAGAATGACCATCATTAAAACAAACAACAACAGATGCTGGCAAGGATGCGGAGAGAAAGGAACACTTCTACACTGTTGGTGGGAATGCAAACTAGTGCAACCTCTTTGGAAGACATTGTGGCGATTTCTGCAAGAACTAGAAATTGACCTTCCATATGACCCAGCAATGCCCCTGTTGGGAATATACCGAGTGGAACTCAACTCATTCTACAAAAAAGGTACCTGCACACATATGTTTGCTGCAGCTCTATTCACAATAGCAAAAACATAGAGCCAACCATGTTGCCCATCGAAACTGGACTGGATAAAGAAAATGTGGTACATATACACAGTGGAATATTATGCAGCCATAAAGGACAAACAGATGGACTTCTCAGCAACTTGAATGGATTTTGAGTTGATCATACTTAGTGATTTATCACAGAAACAAAGAACAGAGTACCATATCTTCTCACTCATAAGCGGACCTTGAACAATTGTCATAATACTATAAAAAAGGGATTGGCAGTAATGGGAATCTGTCACGGGAGGGGGGTTGAATTGGCAGTTGAGGGAAACTGCTAGGGGAAGGAACGGCATACGTCATCAACAAGTGCCTGCATAATCAACATTTGTATACCTAACCTTGAATTTTACCCCATATCTTTATAATAATAAAATAAAAAGACATGCAATATTTGTCAGTTTTTTTTTTTTTTGAGTCAGAGTCTCACTCTATTGCCCAGGCTACAGTACAGTGGCATACGCATGGCCACCACAGTGTCAACCTGCTTAGTTCAGGTGATCCTTCCACTTCAGCCTCCAAAGTAGCTAGAATCACATGTGCGCCACCACTCCTGACTAGTTTTTAAAAATTGATTGTAGAGAATAGGTCTCACATTGAGGGCTCAGGAAGTCCTCTTGTCTCCGCCTCCCAATGTGCTGAGATTACAGGCGTTAGCCACCGTGCCCAGAAATCCTTGCTAGTTTTCATGTGTGAATATGGACAAATGCATCCCAGGCACCCATGAGCAAAGTTAAAACTGAAGCTTTACACCCTCAAGATCCTTTTCCTAAACTTTTGCCTCTCCCAGAGCAGCTCCTTCACTGTGTTCTGGGTCTGTCCCTTTTCCTTTGAGCTTTCATAGCTGACCTGGCATCCCTGTCCCAAAGGCAGTTGCCCTCAGCAGTCATTTATGTGGTCACATATTTGAAGACCAGTGAAAGATGTGGAAGAGGATTTGTGTATATGAGGTCAATCCAGAGTTGGAATAGAGACAACCACTTGTACCAGATCCTCTGTAAGAGTTAGGAGAGAAAGATGACCTCTACTTAAATTGTTATACAAAAAGTATTCTCTATCTAGAATGTGAAGATTTCTCCAGTATAAAAGTGAGCAATCTGTCAAGAAGAGTATTTCATTTTTATCTAAATCACATTTATGTATTATGAAGATGTGTGTGAATGAAGTAGAACGAAGTGATAAAATTAAGTACACATGGGAATTTAATATTTAGGAGGAGGACTTTGGGAAAAAGACAATAACATGATGTTAGTAGTTTCATAATTCAATTTATGTAAATATGTACATTTTACATAGTTCATTAGTAGTAATAAAAATGTATTCAATAAAGGTTTCTCCTTTTATTGAGTATTGATTTACCACTTTTACAAGACCTGTCTAGTAATGCTGTGATGATATAATTTATTTAATAAGGCCTATCTATAATGTTACCATCACAGAAATGTTATAGAAAACAGTCTCTCAGAATATTGAAAAACCTGTTAATCAAAAAATATGTTTTCACTCCTAAAATTTTTAAAGACATTGACTTTTATATTATCATGATCATCATAAAGTATTTATTACGTTGCCTATTTCGGTCCCAGTTCTGGGCATTTAGGGAGAGAATCTTTTCTATGAAAGAGTTAAATAAAAGCACTCTGGATGGGAACATTTGCAGTATAGTTTGAAATAGCCTTATCCATTTTATACTTCGGTAGATAACTATAATGTGTCAGATGTTTCAAAAATAATTGGTACTAATTTCCAAAAAGAAATCAAAGTTACAATTAAAGATTTATATATTGTTTTTCTTGTTTCTAATTCTAGTAAGTCTTAAATCAAAGAAAATAAGTTTAACAACTGACTCTGTCGTATATTTGTACTTTTGTAAGCAAATTTTCGGAAATCTTTGTGGCCATATAAAGAAATGTTATGCATAATACAGATAACACATTTTTATGCTGATAGCACAGAACATACTTTAAAGTCTTTCTAAAACTGGGGAATGAAAACTCATTTTAGAAAAAAGTTCATTACGGTGAAAAAACTGATTAAACTTCTTTCAAGGGCAGAGATTTGCTAAGAATTACAAAGTAATGCAATGTAACAATATGACTTTAATTTTCTAACCTTTGTACAAATGAGATAAATCATCACCCTTCTGAAATAATGTATATTTAATAGACCCATATTAATAGTCCTTTTATCAGATGAATTTAAACGGCATTACACATCTATGTTTTCTATTATCTAATCTGTAAATAAGTAGCAACTTTATTTTATGTATGTGATTTTTTTTTTATTTAAGGAATCCTCCATCTGGATCCAGTCTCTAAAAATATTAAAGGCCTCATTTTGTGGTATATCATTCCTATGATAATGTCTCTTGTTTAACTTAGACATTGCAAATAATTTTTTATTAATTTCAGATGCAGTAGAAGTCAGAAGAAAGCATAACTACTGAATTAGAAGAACGTATGTTGCCAAAATGTATGAACTAAATATAGATTAATTAATCAATTTTTGAAATAAGTTGTCAATAGTGAATGACTTTTTTTCATTATTTGGATACTACATTAAATAATTTTTCTTGCATGCACCTGATGAATGATGTGAAAAGATATACACATACCTAGCAAAGTGTATCTACTTAAACTTTTTAAATTCATTATGTTCCAAAATTTTTAAAACATCTCAAGAAGTCTCTGTTGTTGATTGACTTTTTCTGGTTCTATACTTCGTTCACTTCTGCCATCCCTGTGGAACTGTCAGCCAGCACACTGAGACTGTTCTCAGGAAACAAAGGCATCACTAGCTTCTCAAGTTCATGACCATCATTTAAGGCTAGAGATCCCAGACCCATCTAGTAATGCTTAGTCAAACAACTACAGTTGATAAGCAGTCACCAACTGGGGACATTTTATTTTATTTTTTTTTGAGTTGGAGTCTCACTCTGTCGCCCAGACTGGAGTGCAGTGGCCGTTCCCGGCCACCGCAGCATCGACCTGCTGGGCTCCAGCAATCCTTCCGCCTCAGCCTTCCAAGCAGCTAGAATTACAGGCATGTGCTACCACGCCCTACTGATTTTTTGATTTATTGTAGAGATGAGGTCTCGCTGCCCAGGCGGGCCTCGAACCCGTGGGCTCAGGCAATCCACTCACCTCAGCGTCCCAAAGGCATGGGATTATAGGCTGAGCCACTGAGCCCGGCGACTGGGGACATTTTAAATCTCCAGTCATTTACTTTGTCATTGGTTTACTTTTGCCCGCAGAAAATGTTCCATATTCCTTGGCATGGAATAAAAACATCCAAATTGATTTGGTTCTTGTCAAGTTTTCATCCTTATCTCTTGCCACTAACTGTATTCTGCCCCTTTCCTGGCATCTCACCAATCTAGACATTTAGAATTCCAGTGTTCTTCCTTACCTCAGCTCTTTGCCTTTGCTTCTTACTTCTTTCTGGCACACTTTTTACTCATCTTTCAGGCATCAACCTATATATCACCTCCACCAAAAAGCCTACAACACTAACACAAAACTGGTACAAGTGACTCTTCTGTGTGTGTTCCAATAGTGCCCTGTTTTATACCTATCACGATATCCATGACACTGTATGGAAATTGCCTCTGATTTTTTCAGGTTATAGTATATGATTGCGAAGGGGTGGACTGTGTCATTTTCATTTTGTAATTCCAGTGCTTGTCCTAGTATCTTAGTACATGGTTGCCAAATAAATGAATAAAGAGTGAAAACCAGAAGCTCTGATACTTAACCACAGTGATAATTAATTCAATGTGCAATTATGGCCAGATTAGACTTAGTAGTAATTTTGCCTTTTTCTACACATTTTCAACAATTCTTATGAATACTAATAAAGTTCTCAGCTCTTTTCTTCTGACTTCCACTTCATAACCTACAAAATCTTTTAGATAGAGAATATAATTCTTTCTAGGTTTTTTTTTCCAGGTTATGCTGAATTAGAATGTGGATGCCTTACAGCATCTTTTCTTGAGGCTACTGGATGATTCAAATATAAATGAAGCACTAGCTCAAAAAGCATGATGTGACTATGTGCCAATTTAAAAAATATATATACATACATATTATCTGAAAGAATAAAATATCATTACTGGGCTGTTTGCATGACATGTCACTTGTTTTGAATTACATATATAGTATGTGAAAATATTAAAGGACAAGAATTTTGTATCATATAGGTCTGATGAAAATTTATATAGTGTTTTAAATGGTATTTCTTAGCCTTTTTAAACTAGCTTTTAAGCAGATTTTGCAAATGAAAACTGGTGTTCTAGAGTTTTATATGCTCAAAATGCCTGAATGTCAGCTGTTTAAATGGTCAAGCAGCCAAAATGTCATGAATATTCTAGTGACGTTAACTGATGGCCTATTTGTATTTTTGTTCATTTTTATCACTAAATACAGTGATGTTTAGATTTAGACAGACATCGTTTTGGTATATTGGTACTGTGGTCATTTTTGATGTTTGGATATATTAGAATTGGTATAGTGGCATCAACGTATATAAGTTTAATTTTAAACACTGAATTATCCAGATATTTCTGCATTAAAAAAAAGTTTTCCTAAGGCTTTTCACCTTTCTGTTTGTTTATTTACTTTTGATTAACTTTTTGGAAACAGTTTTAAAATTTGAGAAGTGTCCGTGTTTTAGTTGAAATAATCCCTCCCCCCAAACAATCTGTGAGTTAATTGCTGACATTATGCCATTACCCCTGATCAATAAATACCCCTACAAGTTAGGATATTCTGCATAACTACAAGACAGCCTTCACAATCAGAAAGTTAGCATTAATACATCCTGTCATTTAATCTTCAGATTCTTCTCAAGTTTTATTACTTCTCTATAACGTCTTTTATAGCAAAATAATACCATTCAGATTCATGGAATGCATTTATCTGTCATGTCTCTTAGACTTGTACAGTCCAGAGCAGTTCTTCAGTCTTTCCTTGGGCTTCATGACCTTGAATCTTTTGAAGAGTAAATTCCAGTAATTTTAAATGTCCCTCAATTGGATTTTTCTGATGCTTCATTATGATTTGATTTAGATCATACATTTTTTGGAAAGAGTATCACAGAAGTGATTCTGTGATCTCAATGCATCCTATTTTGAGGTCCACAATTTTGATCTGTCCTATTACTCTTGATGTTAGCATTAATCATTAAAGGTGGCATCTGCTGGATTTCTTCTCCATAATGTAACTTTTTCATCTTGCAATTAATTAGAATTTTGTGGAGAGATAATTTAAGAGTATGTAAACATCTGTGCTCCTCATCAGTTTATGCATTTACTTATATCAATATGGAATTAATGGTTTATTATTCCCAATGGGTTATAATTTGTTAATATATATTTTTCATTTTTTGTTGAGACAGAATCTCATTCTCTCACCCAAATTAGAGTGTAGGGCCATAACCACAGCTCACAGCAGCCTCAACCTCTTGGGCTCCGACAATAGTACTGCCTCAGCCTTGTGTGCAGCTGGGATACAGGTCTGTATCGCCATGACTGATTAATTTTTGTGTTTTGGCAGAGATGAGGTGTCACTGTGTTGCCCAGGCAGGTCTTGAATTCTTGGGCTCAAGCAGTTGTCTCACTTCAGTCTCCCAAAGTGCTAGGATTACAGGTATAAACCACTATGTCTGGCCGTTAATTTTTAAAACATTTTTTTCTTCTTAGAAATGTTCTTTTTTGAAAATTACTGACTTACAGGAAACTTTAAGTATAGTACAAAAATATCATTCCTCAAATGTTAACATTTTATTATGTTTGCTTTTTTATTTCTCCTTCTCCTCCTCTCTCTATAGATAAATATAAATATAGGTACATAATATGGGCATTTTTTTCAAGAACCATTTGTAAGTTGCAGGCATAATACCCCTTTATTTTATTTTTTATATAGACAAGATTTTACTATGTTTCCCAGTCTGGTCTCAACATCCTGAGCTCAAGCAATTCTCCTACCTTGACCTCCCAAAGTACTGGGATTACAGGCGTGCACTACAACATCCAGCTCTTTATTTCTAATTACTTTAATATGTATATTCTAAAAACAAGGAATATATAACTACTTTAATGACCAAAACCAGGAAATTAATATTAGTTCAATATTAATATCTAACCTACACACCTCAGTCAGATTTTGCAAGTTGTCTCAATAATATCTTCTATAAGTCAGAGGAAATTGCTTTCTGTAGGTCTCCAGCAAAAAATAGAACAGTGCCAAGCATTTATTTTGCTGATGTCTTTAGAGGAGCTCTTCAAAGAAATACTCTTTGGCTATCCCCTCCCCCAAGATGTTGGACTCATATGTGACCAACACCAACCTGAATTTTTATAGCAATTATTGCATCATGGTCACAATCACATCCAGGTTCACATTCTCAATCTTAGCCAGATTTTGCAGAAATCCTGTCTGATGCTATCCTATAGATCTGTCAGTGGCTTAAATTGATGACTTTTAGAAAATAATTTAAGGCTGAGCACAGTGGCTCATGACTGAAATTCCATCATTTTGGGAGGCTGAAGTGGAAGGATCACTTGAGGCCAGGAATTCGAGACCACTTGGCAACATAGTAAGACCCCATCTATATATATAAAGAAAGAAAATAAAACAAATAATGTAAGTTTGGCTTGCTCTCTTTTTCAACAAAAGACACTGGTGAATCATGCTGTCTTCATTTCTCACGTGTCCATTTCTCTTGCTATATTGGAAGTCATTATTCTAGAATGGGTATTGTGAAAATACCCATGTACAGAGCAAAGAGGAAATTCTTCAAGGTAAATGGAGTGTATTTTGTGTCTGGTGGGTTCTCTGTCCTTGGACTTGAAATCTTGAAGTGTATTGTACGAAAGGAGGTGGTTCTGTTGTGTTACCTTCACAGAGAAATTCAACATCACTGCAGTTACAAGAAATGCATTTGCTGGAAAATCAGTGTGAAGGATGCAGGATTATCAGCCTACCAAGTCATGGCAGTTTTCATTCTGAAGTGGATAAGGCAATGTATTCCGTAGGAAATATCTTTCCAAAAAGTGAAATCAAAGGTGTATTTCAGAGTGCCATAGTCTTGGATGATTGGCCCCTTGAAGCTCCCAACATCTTTTGGTTAGAGAAAATGTAAAACCCTGAAGGAGCTGAGGCAGTAAATCTCCATCATTTGGCCAGAGGACAGGAATGTGACTATCTGTGTACTTGTCATCAGTGTCCATGTTAATTGGGGATGCAACACAAGCCACCTCTGTATGCTGCTGCTAAGTTGTTCCTGGATGTCTTCTGCCATGATTGCAGGAACTGTGGTTGCACCGGGCAGTTACTTAACCAGGGAGCCCTGAGTCTTGGATTACTGCTAAACAAGCACTATCTTCAAAGTGCTTTAGCCACCAAAATAACACTTACTCTTCAAATATCTAACATCCACGAGTATCTTGCAACTTGCTTAATTATGAATAATTTTCAAAGAGATATAGTCAGATTTTATTTCAGGAAGTTACAAGAAAGCATTCCCCAAGTGCCATCTCTCAGAATTTGTTTCTCCAAAGAATTCCAAGTGAGTTCAGTTTTCTGGAAGACAATCGCATGGCTTTAAATGCGTTCTTCATCTCAGATATCCACAGATGAGTTAATCACTGTTTACCTTGTGAATTCATGAATATAAACCTCAGAGACATTACAGTGTCCATATTGCCTACACTGTTAGGCATAGACTCAGCATTAGTTATGATGATTCAATGCAAGTTCCTTCATGATCTCAAAGTTCAGATTCCTCTAATAAAACTGTTTGATGCAGACACAATGTTGCAAACCTTAAAATTGTTTCTAGAATAACAATAAATAAGACTTGACAGAGGGGAGGAATGGCCATTTCCACATAAAATTTTTTTTTACATTCATGCAACAGGCTGAATCAGAATGGAATCAGAAATACAAGAATATAAACAGGATGTAGTTAACCTTGTCCTACCTAAAGGTATGTATTATTTGTTTTCTGAAAATTTGAGACAACTTTGATAAATATTAAATTGACATTCTAAATTAATTATTCATTCAAATTTCTGTATGTTAATAAATGTTTTCTATATAAGATAATTTTATTATCCAAAGGTAAAGCTAAAATATTTAATTAAAATATAAACTATTCTTTAGTGACCAAAAAGTAAATTTTGCTAAATTTAGCATTTTCCCAATTACTTTGGTCATTGTTGATTCCTTATCTCAGAAATCTGCACAAAATTCCATTCAAAGTAAATTAGCAGCAGCAATTATTCCTCCATATCAAAAATATGTCTGAAGAATTTACTTGTTTCACAAAGAATGGAGCAAATTAGTTTAATTAGCAGTAGTTCTCATCCATATTTCTTGTATTGTTGTTGAGCTGGTGTTCTGAGACAAATATGATGGCAAGGAATTACACAATTAAAGTAAGTATGTAGGGCAACAGGGCAACCTGGTCTGTGAAGCTCTCTGCAAAGGAGAACTGCAGTGGGTCTCTGGCTCTTGCCTCGGGGTCTGTGGACCCCAAAATTGCAGCCTGCTCTTCAGACAGAGCTCGGCCGTTGCCACCGCTGGGGCATTGCAGCGGACTGGACAGCCACTGCAGTGCAGATGCCGCCGCCCCTGCCACTGCCACCACCGCCGGTAGCACATCACACCACCTGGGCTGGAGGCAATCCACGACTTCAGTCCTTGAAGCCCCTTCAGGGAAGATCTGCTGGGATCGCTGCCACCCCTCCTGTGACAGAGACATCCTGCCCTCCGTGAGTCTCCTGCCTGTGCCCTGAGGCAGGCATCCATCTCCAGTCTCTGCTGGTTCCTGTCCAGCCCCATCCCCCCTGGGGCGAGCAGCTGAGATAGCGAGATAGCACCACCTGCTGGCGATTCAAGGTAACAAAACCGAAATGGGAGAAACAATCTTGAAAAAGACATAGGTCAGAGTGGTGAACGGAGGGTGATCTGAACTGTCCTTCACAGCAGACAAGGGGCAACTGATCTTAACTGCATACTGATTTACCTGCTTGAAAAGAAAGCTAGAAATCAGAACTGAAAGGACATTGGACTTAAATGAAAAGTCTCAGACTGTGCTTCATTGATTCTGTTAGTTTAATGACTTAATTCTATTCCTACTATATTGTTCAATTTTTTTTCTCTTCCTTTTCTTCTCTTTTCTTCTGTCTGTAAACCACATCTTTGTATAGAGGAACAGCACACCAATAAGGTGGTTGGTTAGCTTGTATGTTAGCATCACTATATATATATATATTTTTTTTTGTATGGGAGTTGGTTAGTCTGTAGCTGTGGTCTATTGTTTTTATCTGTTTCAGTTTAGGTCTCTCTCTCCATTTGTTGGCATACGTTTGTCTCCCCCCTTACTCCTCTATCTCTCCACCCCCCTATTCAACCCACTGACTGCTCCATTCTCTTCCCTCTGCTAACCACATTTTATTTCAGGGAGTACACCTACAGCCCCACTGCATGGACAGATTCCAAGGCAGTGGGAAGTGGGTTCCAGACTATTCACACACCTGTCAGCAAATACCAGGACCTACAGATAGATTTTTAATCACAGCTCCCCCCTTAAGTAAATCTCAAAACTGCAAAAAGGACCACCCTCAATGTACAGTGTGACTCCAGAATTGAGCAAAGTAAGACGGCATACATAAAGAATAGGAGATTGAACAAACAGAAGTAAAACCAATCCCTCTACCACTGAATAACAGAATTAAAGAAGACGGTGATATGGAGGGAAGGAAAAAGTAGGGAGGGGGAAAAACCACACAAATGAAGAAAAACCAAAAGAAGAATATAGGTCTCACACAGACCCTTGGGAGATCAGACACTGAGAAAACAAATCTGGAACACAAACGATGAAGAGCCCCCCAAATGACTGGTCACATGCAACAAACCCAGATATCAAGACATTAATGGAGAGAATTTTAAAAATTGAGGAGAGACAAGAGGAAAATAGGAAGGAGCTGATGTCAGAAATAACAGCAGTAAAGAATACTGTGATGGAAATGAATAACAGACTAATAAGCATGGAAAGCAGAATTAGCCAAGCAAAAGAAAGAATCTCAGAGCTCGAAGACCAAAACACAGAACTAACCCAAACTGTCAAAAGCATAGAAAAGAAACTCAAAAAGACAGAACAAAACCTGCAAGAGGTGAATGATCACTTCAAGAGACCAAACCTAAGAGTAATTGGGCTTCCTGAGGCAGAGAGAGAAACAGAAGCCACACTGGAACAAACATCTCATGAAATCATTCACGAAAACTTCCCTCATCTCATCAGGGATGAAAAAATTCAAACACAAGAGAGTCATAGAACCCCTGCAAGACAACAAATGAGAAGATCAACTCTCAGACACATAATAATTCACTTAAACAAAGTAGCTACAAAAGAAAAAGTCCTAAAAGCAGCAAGAGAAAAAGGCCAGACTACCTACCAGGGAAGACCAATTAGAATAGCAGCAGATTCATCCACAGAAACCCTTCAGGCTAGGCAATCCTGGAGCCCTATCTTCAAAGCTCTAAAAGATAAACAATTTCAACCAAGAATAACCTACCCAGCCAAACTAAATTTCATTAGTGAGGGAGAATTGAAATCTTTTCCAGATATCCAATCCCTAAGAACTTACGCTGCCACCAGACCACCTCTACAAGAAACACTTTAGAAAGTACTGAACACAGAAGAAAAAGCAAAAAGAACAACAACATTCTTCACAAGAGTACAGGCAAAAGATTAAAAACACACATGAGTCAACTCAAAACCCAAAAAAGACAACAAACAAATAGGAATAATGCTGTAAGAACCTTATGACAGGGATCAACTCTTGCATTTCAATTATTAGCCTAAATGTGAATGGACTAAATGCACCACTGAAAAGACATAGAATGGCAAAATGGATAAAATATCACCAGGCAACAATCTATTGCCTTCAAGAGACTCACCTCACTAGAAAGGACACCCACAGACTCAAAGTAAGAGGATGGGAAACAAACTTTCAGGCAAATGGATTACAAAAGAAAGGAGGAGTAGCGATCTTAATTTCAGACAAAATACCCTTCAAGCTATTAAAAATCAAAAAAGATACGGAAGGCCACTACATAATGATAAAAGACTCAATGCATCAACAAGAAATATCTATCGTAAACATATATGCACCCAACATAGGTGCGCCAACTTTCATAAAGCATCTTCTAGGAAAACTAAAGAAAGATATTGATTCTAACACCATCATAACTGGGGACTTTAATACCCCCCTCACAACCCTAGACAGATCATCAGGACAAAAATCAGCAAGGAGATTCGGAACATCAATGTGACTTTGGAACAAATGGACTTAACTGATACTTACAGAACACTCCATCCAAAGACCACAGAATATACAATCTACTCATCACCGCATGGAATGTATTCTAAGATTGACTACGTAATTGGCCATAAATCAAGCATAAGCAAATTTAAAAGGACCGAAATTCTACAGTGTACCTTCTTGGACCACAGTGGAATAAAAATAAACATTGACACCAACAAAGTCCCCCCAAAACCCACAATGACATGGACACCAAACAGCATGATTCTAAACAACTCCTGGGTCAATGATAAAATCAAAACAGAGATCAAAAGATACCTGGAAACAAATGAAAATGAAGAAACATCTTACCCAAATCTCTGGGATGCCTTGAAGTTGTAGTAAGAGGGGAATTTATATCCCTACAAACACACGTGAAGAAATGGAAGGAACACAAACTAACAACCTAATAAGCCACCTGAAGAAGCTGGAAAAGCAAGACCACAAAAACCCTAATTTCAGCAGAAGAATCCAGATCACCAAAATAAAAGTGCAATCCAGGACATAGAAGACAAAAAGATAATACAAAAAAATCAACGAAACAAAAAGCTGGTTTTTCGAAAGGATAAACAAGATCAATGGTCCCCTAGCTAGACTGAGCAAGAAAAAATGAGAAAAAAATCAAATAAGCACAATCCGAAACACAAAAAATGAAGTCACATCTGACCCTGAAGAAATACTAAAGATCATTAGAGACTACTACATACACCTGTATGGAAACAAACTTGAAAACCTTAAGGAAATGGAGGACTTTCTGACATTGCACAACCTACCTAGGTTGGAACAAGAAGAAATTGAGACCCTAAATAGACCAATAACAATCAAGGAAATTGACTACGTAATAAGAAAACTTCCTACAAAAAAAAGGCCTGGTCCAGATGGCTTTCTAGCAGAATTCTACAAGACATTTAAGGAGGAGCTGATGCCAATCCTACTGAAGGTATTCCAGGTGATTAAAAAAGATGGAACTCTCCCCAAATCATTTTACGAAGCCAACATCACATTGATACCCAAGCCAGGTAAAGATCCAACAAAGAAAGAGAACTACAGGCCAATATCTTTAATGAACATAGATGCTAAAATTCTCAACAAGATCCTAACAAACCGAATTCAGCAATACATCTCAAAAATCATCCATCACGACCAAGTAGGTTTCATTCCTAGGATGCAAGGCTGGTTCAACATTGTAAAACCATGAATGTAAATAAAAACATCAACAGATGTCAAAACAAAAACCACATAATTATATCATTAGATGCAGAGAAAGCTTTGAGAAAACCCAGCACCCCTTCCTGATAAAAACCCTTGAACATCTAGGCATATGGGGAACACACCTCAAAATAATAAAAGCCATCTACGAGAAACCCACAGCCAGCATACTCCTAAACAGAAAAAATTGGAACCATTTCCCCTGAAAACTGGAACAAGACAAGGATGCCCACTCTCACCACTCCTGTTCAACATATTATTGGAAGTCCTGACTCGAGCCATTAGAGAAGAGGAGGCAATCAGAGGTATCCAAATAGGAAAATAGGAAGTCAAGTTATCTCTCTTTGTAGATGATATGATTGTGTACCTTGAAAACCCAAGAGAATCTATTAAAAACCTCCTTGCACTGATAAAGGCCTTTGGCAAAATCTCAGGATACAAAATAAATGTACAAAAGACTCGCATTTCTCTACACCAATAATAAACAAACAGAAATCCAAATAAGAAACACAATTCCATTCACAATAGCCACAAAAAATGAAATACCTTGGCATCTTCCTAACCTGAGACGTGAAAGAACTTTACAATGAAAATTACAAAACACTGCTCAAAGAAATCAAAGATGACACAAACAAGTGGAAAAATATCCCATGCTCATGGATGGGAAGAATCAACATTATGAAGATGTCCATCTTACCTAAGGCAATCTACAAATTCAATGCAATACCCAAAAAAATTAACAGCAACATTCTACTCAGATCTACAAAAGACAACACAGGAATTCATATGGAAACACAAACGTCCAAGAATAGCCAGAAATATCCTCAGCAAAAAAAACATAGCAGGTGGTATCACATTACCAGACTTCAAACTTTACTATAAAGCTACAATCATCAAAACAGCTTGGTATTGGTACAGGAACAGCCATATAGATCAGTAGAATAGAATTGAGATTCCAGAAGCAAAACCTCAATTTCTCAACCAACTCATCTTCGACAAGGCCTCCACCACCTACCATGGGGGAGAGGAGAACCTATTCAGTAAATGGTGCTGGGAAAACTGGCTGACCACATGCAGAAGATTGAAACATGACCCCTATCTATCCCAATGCACAAAGGTTAACTCCAAATGGATCAGAGACCTAAATGTAAAACCTCAAACCATAAGAACCTTAGAAAATGAAGGAAATACCATCATGGAAATTGGAACTGGCATCCAATTCCTGAACAAAACCAAAAACCCACAGGTCATTAGAGAGAAGATAGACAAGTGGGACCTTATTAAACTGACAAGCTTCTGCAAGGCCAAAGAAACCATCAAGAGAGCAGGGAGACAGCCTACAGACTGGGAAAAAGTATTTGCCAACACCAGGTCTGACAAAGGCTTCACATCCTGGATCTACAAGGAACTAAAACGTGCTGAAAAGAAAAAAACAAACAACCCCATTATAAAATGGGCAAAAGATATGAACAGACACTTCACAAAAGTGGACATCCGAGCAGCCAACAAACACATGAAGAAATGTTCAACCTCACTAATCATCAGGGAGATGCAAATCCAAACCACACTGAGATACCATCTAACTCCAGTCAGAATGGCAATTATCAACAACTCAAAAAATAACAGCTGCTGGAAAGGGTGTGGTGAAAAGGGAACACTTCTACACTGTTGGTGGGAGTGTAAACTAGTGCAACCCCTGTGGAAAGCAGTGTGGCGATTCCTAAAAGATCTAAATATCAACCTCCAATATGACCCCACAATCCCCCTATTGGGAATATACCCTGAAGAACTCAAATCACTCTTTTAAAAAAGATACCTGTACACGTAGCGTTGTTCACAACAACGCTGTACCTGGAAACAATCATGCTGCCCATCAAAAGAGGACTGGATTAAAAAAATGTGGTACATATACATGATGTAATACTACGCAGCCATTAAAAAGAACAAAGTCATGAATTTCGCAGCAACCTGGATGGAACTAGAGTCTATAATACTGAGTGACCTCTCACAGAAACAAAGATCCGAGTATCACATGTTCTCATTCATATAATGGACCTTGAACATCCAATGTATTATTATAAGAAAATGACTGACGGTACTGAGAAATTATGGGGGGTGGAGGGGATGGGATTAACAGTAGCAAATATCTGTCTGGGGATGGGGAAATACCTCTTATCAACAGGGTGCCTGAATGAAACGTAATTGTACACCTAACCCTTAACTGTACCCCCACAAAACCATAATAAAAATATTGATTATGAAAAACAAACAAGCCGGGCTCGGTGGCTCAGCCTGCAATCCCGTGCCTTTGGGAGGCTGAGGTGAGTGGATTGCCTGAGCCCGCGGGTTCGAGACCCGCCTGGGCAGCGAGATCTCATCTCTACAATAAATCAAAAAATCAGCCGGGCGTGGTAGCGCATGCCTGTAATTCCAGCTACTTGGAAGGCTGAGGCGGAAGGATCGCCGGAGCCCAGCAGGTGAGGCTGCGGTGGCCGGGAGTGGCCACCGCACTCCAGTCTGGGCAACAGAGTGAGACTCCAACTCAAAAAAAAAAAAAAAAGAAAAGAAAAGAAAAGCCAACTAAAAAATAAAGTACGTAGTTTGTTCAATTATAAAAGAAAAATCATGGTGCACACAAAGCCCTTAAAAACATCGTTGACCAATTCTAAAGATCCTTACGATGATGCTACACCACATTCAGCAGCAGTTAAGGACTCATTCTATGACAGGCACTAAATTAAATTTTAGCACACTTCACAAGAGCCATGTGTGATAATATGCAAGTTTGTGTGCATTTACTAGTTTTGAATTTTCTAGGGCAAAGACAATATTAGTACAGAAGCCCAAGGGTATGATTAGACTTCATATGAGAACTAAGAGTACTGTTAGAAGACTATGAAGTGACATTTGTTTTGAAATTATCTTCCTTTGAATTTTTTGCCCTTCAAATGTCTTGTGATTTTTTTAACATACAGAAATATTTTTAAATTATAATATGAACAAATTTATTAGTGTTTCCCTTTAACATTCTGCTTTAGGGATATTACACAATATTATACAACTACTTACAATATTTCCTTTAAGCAATTTTTGACTCATTTCTTCTTTCAATTTTTCTTATACTAACAAAAGTGCAGAACTCAAATGCACCGAAAGGGAAAAAAAACAAACAGCCCCATTAAAAAGCAGGCAAAAGACATGAATAGACACTTCTCAGAAGAAGATATACAGGCAACCAACAGACACATGAAAAAATGCTCAGTCTCACTCATTATCAGAGAAATGCAAATCAAAATCACATTGAGATACCACCTAACCCCTGTAAGAATGGCCATCATTGATAAAACAAACAACAGATGCTGGCGAGAATGCAGAGAGAAAGGAACGCTTCTACACTGTTGGTTGGAATGCAAACTAGTGCAACCTCTTTGGAAGACATTGTGGCAACTTCTGAAAGAACTAGAAATTGACCTTCCATATGACCCAGCAATGCTCCTATTAGGAATATACCCGATGGAACTCAAATCATTCTACAAAAAAGGTACTTGCACATGTATGTTTGTTGCAGCTCTATTCACAATAGAAAAACATGAAACCAACCATGTTGCCCATCGAAGCTGGACTGGTAAAGAAAATGTGGTATATACACACAATGGAATATTATGCAGCCATAAAGAAGAAAAAATATATGGACTTTGCAGCAACTTGGATGGATTTGGAGTCGATCATACTCAGTGATCTATCACAGAAACAAAGAACAGAGTACCATATGTTCTCACTCATAAGTGGATCTTGAACAATTACAATGCTATAAGAAAGCATTTGGCAGCAATGGGAAACTGTCAGGGGAGGGGGGTGGGATTGGCATTTGAGGAAAACTGCTAGGGGAGCGAGGGCATACCTCATCAACAAAGGTACCTGCATAATCAATGTTTGTATACCTAGCCCTGAATTGTTACCCCACATCTTTATTATAAAAAATAATTTAAAAAATTTTTAAATGTAGAAAAAAAGTGATACTAATTAGTTGCAAAAATATTAAAGTTGCAAATAAATTTCTGTAATGGATATGTTTTTATTTCTATCAATGAGATGGGAGGAATGCTAGCTTACATTTTTGTTCATTAGACAGATGAAACATTCTTTTATCTGTTTTTTGTTTTTTTTTGAGTTGGTGTCTCACTCAGTCGCCCAGACTGGAGTGCAGTGGCCTCTCCCGGCCACTGCAGCCTTGACCTACTGGGCTCTGGCGATCCTTCCACCTCAGCCTTCCGAGTAGCCGGAATTACAGGCCTGCGCTACCCGGCTGATTTTTTGATTTATTGTAGAGATGAAGTCTCGTTACCCAGGCGGGTCTCGAACCCGCAGGCTCAGGCAATCCACACACCTCAGCCTCCCAAAGGCGCGGGATTACAGGCTGAGCCACCGAGCCTGGCCTTTTATCTGTTTTTACATTATTTGTAATTTTTTCTTCTGTGCAATTTCTTTAATTCTTTGTCCACTAGGTTACGCAGGTTATTTTTTATTTGAACGAAGTTTTCATATACTTTCATTACCTTTTTTGTTATATATATACTGCTAACATTTTCTCCCAGTCTGTCACTTGTCTTTTAACTTCATTTATCAATATTTGCTAAAAAAAGAGAAGGTTCTAATTTTTAGATTATAAAGTGTGTCCCTCTTTTACTGCATGCTATTTGCATTTCCCGTCGTGAGTAATAGGCATTACATACTGCAAGCATATAACAATATTCTCTATTTTCTTTTACTGTTGATTTTATTTTTATATCAGTCTTTATGATATTTGAAATTGACTTTTTTTTTAGAATTTCAAAGAATACCCAACTTTTCTCTACCATATATATTCTCTACTGATTTCTTTCTTTTTTTTTTTTTTTTGAGTTGGAGTCTCACTCTGTCACCCAGACTGGAGTGCAGTGGCCGCTCCCGGCCACCGCAGCCTCGACCTGCTGGGCTCCGGCGATCCTTCTGCCTCAGCCTTCCAAGTAGCTGGAATTACAGGCATGCGCTACCATGCCTGGCTGATTTTTTGATTTATTGTAGAGATGAGGTCTCGCTGCCCAGGCGGGTCTCGAAGCCGCGGGCTCAGGCAATTCACTCACCTCAGCCTCTCAAAGGCGCGGGATTACAGGCTGAGCCACCGAGCCCGGCTTTAAATTCTTATAGATATGTCCAAACGCTTCTTCACAGCCACTGTCCCAACAAATCATTCAAGAAATGATTTAAGACAAAAAGAGAATAAAATTATGTTGATTGACGGGCAAACTGTCAACTAGGGCTCTTTTTTAGTATGAATGTGTTCTTTCCAAAAATCAGGTGCTGAAACTAAATGGCCAATGAAATGGTGTTAAGAGTTAGGTCCTTTAAGAAGTGCTTAGTCCACGAGGGCACCTCATGAATGGGATAAGGTGACTTTATAAAAGGACTTGCTGGTGGATGTTCATGCTGCTTGCCCTCTTGCCTTTGGCACATGAAGACACAGCATTCCTTTCCTTACCAGACAATGGAAGCTGCCAGCACCTTGATCTTGGACTTCCCAACTGCCGAAATAAATTTGAGAAGTAAGTTTCTGTGCTTTATAAATGGTCCAGTGTCAGGTATTCTGGTGCAGAAGGACAAAGGAACTAAGACAGCTCTCTATAAACAAAACCTCACTTCAAGGCAAATTAACAGTAA